>JAULBU010015911.1:0-21106 GCA_032358235.1 Odonthalia washingtoniensis | reverse complement strand
CTTTCCACTTCCAATAATGGGTCAGTCGGAAATTTCCGTTTCAACGTTGCCTGATAGACATGCTGTAGGTACCCATAAAAGTACCGGATGACGTTGCTTCATTCCGCAAGTTTTCCCAGACAAAATTAATGATTTCATCATAATCATGATGTCTCGCTTGTAAGCTGTGTTAACGGTCTTCTTTTACCACATAAATAATGTGGTTTCATGGTTCCAACATTCAACAGGTTACTAAATTTTTCCCGTTTTTTGCCCCATAACCAAACCGTGTATGCGATCTCGTGATTTTTCCGGCCAACACTAATACTGTAGTACCATCGTTGTTTCTAGAAGCACTGTCTGTAATTTTAAATTGAAACGCCTCCCTATCTCCGAGAAGTAACGTTGTGACAGTCACATGTTGACATATTATTACTGCCTCACATGCTCCCAGGATTTCGTGCTATCCCTTCCAAACTGTACTTTTCATAATCTTACACAGGAAATCCTCTCAAATGATTGGCTCATTTAATAAATTGTTACACATGTCATGGGAAAAATCTGCTAAAGGCGTCAAAAAGAGTTTGATGAATTTCAGTTTTTCGAGCATAAGTTTTCAGAAACTTATCTTTTTACCTTAAAAACTTCTCAGTATCAACAGAGAGTAACTCAGCTTTCAAACAAGCCTATTTTCATCACAATCGGTCGTGGGCGGCCGACGGAATAGCTATTTCCATTCTGAAAAAACGTGTTAGCAACTTGCTTGTTCTAATATAGAATCACTCTTAAAATTTTAAAAAATTGTTCCGCAAAATATATATTTAAAAATATATATCTTGCGGAACAACGCTATGGAATTTTGGATTTTTTGCCCCATAGCAACTGTACGGTAAATAGATGTTTTGTGGAACAACACTATGAAATTTTGGGTTTTTTCCCCCATAGCAACTGTACGGTAGGGGGAAATCGGTCATAGGGTTATTACATAAAAAAATACATAAAATAATGAGTACCACGTGTACACGGGAAACCGCTGATGTGTATTGTGTACCATTACCATCTCCCCATAAGGAGTCTGTACAATACGGACCATAATAAAAACACTATCACATAGACGTTCAATGTTATATAGAATAATTGGAAATTCAAGACATTTCAATTGCACTGCCCTGTTTGCCCTGGTACCCCAACCCGATCACCCAACGTGACTAAACGAGTCTGTTTTCGTTTTTTCTTTAAACCCGGATCCTCATCATTTTACTTATCCATCCATACCACGCCATCGTCAACTCCTTTTCATCGGTAACCAACACTAATCATGAGTTCATCACATGCATCATCATCTGCGACACCAGGCGGCACAAGGAATTCCAAAGGAACAGCATCCGCTGAAATGGCCACGTCAGTCTTACAAGCTGGCGTTTCTCCATGGCTTCGTAATGTAGCACCTGTTCATATTGGTCCATTTCCTGATACTGTACAACAGCGACTAAATCCCAACAGAAAAGCATCAATGAACGAAGTTGGAAACAGTGGTGATATTAGAGAGATTCATGAATTTATTGCAAATGACAGACATAGTTTACGTGATCAAGATAGTCTTCTTGATGATATTGAACGCACTACTAATTTAACCCCAATTGGCAGTGAAACTGAAAGACCAGTCCCCTCTGCAATATCACAACACCGATATGATGATCAATATGAACCAGATGAAGAATACCAAACATATAAAAACAATCAACAGCGAGAGCGACTGCGACTGCAACAACAACAAGATGAATTGAATCAAAACAGTATAATAATCAATGCAACATCATTAGAAAGTAATAATGATTATAATAATTATAGCAGTAATAATAATACTAATAATACTAATAATGATAATGATAACAATAATGATAACATTAATATTTATATTAATAACATTAATAACATTAATAATAGTATTAATAGTATTAATAGTAAGAATGATAATGATAATGATAACAATCATGATAACAATCATGATAACAATGATAACAATAATGATAACAATATTATTTATATTAATGATATTAATTATAATGATACTGATACTGATGCTGATAATGATAACAATCATGATAACAATCATGATAATAATGATAACAATGATAACAATAATGATAACAATATTATTTATATTAATGATATTAATTATAATGATAATGATAATGATAATGATAATGATAATGATAATGATAATGATAATGATAATGATAATGATAATGATAATGATACTGATAATGATAATGCTAACGCTAATGCTAATGCTAATGATAATGATAATGATAATGATAATGATAATGCTAACGCTAATGATATTATTTATATTAATGATATTAATTATAATGATACTGATAATGATAATGATAATGATAATGATAATGATAATGATAATGATAACAATATTATTTATATTAATGATATTATTTATAATGATACTGATAATGATAATGATAATGATAATAATGATAATGATAATGAAAACGATAATGATAATGATAAAAATATTGATAATGACAATGATAATAATAATAGTAGTAATAATAATAGTAATAGTAATAGTAATGGTAATAGTAATAGTAATAGTAATAGTAATAGTAATAGTAATAGTAATAGTAATGGTAATAGTAATGGTAATAGTAATGGTAATAGTAATAGTAATAGTAATAGTAATAGTAATAGTAATAGTAATAGTAATAGTAATGGTAATAGTAATAGTAATAGTAATGGTAATAGTAATAATAGTAATAGTAATGGTAATAATAGTAGTAGTAATAGTAATAGTAATAGTAATAGAAATAGAAATAGAAATAGAAATAGAAATAGAAATAGAAATAGAAATAGAAATAGAAGTAGAAGTAGAAGTAGCAATAGCAATAGCAATAGATTTAATTATTATTATAATAATAATAATTATAATAATAATGATAATAATAATAATAATGATAATGATAATGATAATGATAATGATAATGATAATAATAATAATAATAATAATAATAATAATGATAATGATAATGATAATGATAATGATAATGATAATGATAATGATAATGATAATGATAATGATAATGATAATGATAATAATAGAAATGATAATACTGATAATGATAATGATAATAATAGAAATGATAATACTGATACTGATAATAAAAATAATGATAATAATAGAAATTATAATACTGATACTGATAATATAAATACTGATAATAACATTAATATTAATACTAAAAGTATTAATATTGTTATTAATAATGCTAAAAGTAATATTTCAAATCCTAAAATTATAGGTAAAGAGCAAGTGGCAGTGGAAGGTCTAGTCCGTGTAAATGATGAAGAATTAATAGAAAGTGAAGAATTAATAGTAGTTGAAGAAATTGCGAAAGGTCAAAAAAAAGTGGACGGAATTCGTGAACGAGGCATACTAGAAGAACAACAACAGCAAAGAGAGGACGAAGATAACGACAATTTAGCAATATGTAAAAGAAATTTTATAGTAGGTTGTTTTGGATTACCATTATTACATTTTGTTACCGTTATTTATTTTTATCCTGAATGGAATGGTGCAGATCGAAACTTTCATATACAAAAATATATTTGGCTTTCTTTAATTATTGGTGTTATTCAAGTATTTCTTTGGATACTTTGGTTTGTTGTTTTTCAAATATCTACTGAACTTGGTAGCATGAGTATTATTAATACTCGTAGTTATTTTATCGGAAAATATATATAGTAAATAACATTGCAGGAATTCTTCTTTGTTGGTCACATGCCTGAAACATCACATTTATGCGTCGTACCTTAAAAGCAAGTATCCTATGTAACACCAACCCCATTATATCGTACCCCAATAATTGTCACAGTACAACTATCTAAATATAAATATCAAAAATAACATAGATAAATTTAATGGAACCAGTAACAAATAGCGAAACATTTATCATCAATGCCGATATCAACGCGTTTAGCGCTACTATTATTACATACTATTATTTATTTTTATCCTTATTTTTATCCTTAATATTATATCATATAATTATTTTTGAACTTCCTGTTGGTTTGTAATATCATCATCACTACTACTGCTGTTTCTCTGCTGAGCTTGTTGTGCTTGTAACAAAATTTCTACTTCATCAGGTAGTAAGTTGTATACCTGTCCACAAAATTCACAAATGGCTTCAATTTTTCCTTGTTTTTCAAGTAAATCTCTAATATCGTCGGACGGTAATAATCCAACCGTTCGCTCAACTCGATCTTTACCGCATTTACAACGATATCTAGGGGAAACACTAGCAATATTCAAAGGATTTAAATCTTTCATAAGTTCAGAAACAACATCATCAGCACTTTTACCAGCTTTAACAAATTCAGTCGGTGTACCAACATTTCTTACATTTCTTTCCATAATATCTATAGTTTTTTCTGAAGCACCTGGCAATAATTGCACTAAAAATCCAGCAGCAGCACCGACAGATTCATCAACTTCAATGTAAACACCAGCAGCTAAAGCAGAAGGAGTTTGTTCAGATTCAGTTAAATACATAGCAATATCTTCAACAACTTCACCTGAATTAATATTTACTAATCCAGTATATGGATTTTTCATAGTCACAGCTGAAGATCTAACAACTGCTAAAATACCTTTACCAATTGCTTTTGGTACATCAAATTTACCATTTTTACTTAAAGGTAGATTAACATTTGGATTCCCTACATATCCACGAACTTCGCCAAAACCATTTGCTATTACTGTTAGACCATTTATAGGTCCTGAACCACGTATTTCTATTTGAAGTTGCTCACCATCTTTTTTGCCAGATGCTAATAACAATGCTGATGTTAAGGCTCGACCAAATGCTGTTGTTACTATTGGTGTTGTTTTATGTAAACGCGCTGCTCCATTAACTAATCCTGTACATGTTACTGCTCTACATGATACTTCTCCAGATGCTGAGATTGTACGTACCAAGCGATCTCCTGGTACTGGACCTTTTAAAAATAATTCTTCGAATGGTAATGTATCTGATGACGATGATGACCGTTTGTTTTCATCTTCTTCTTCTTCCGACGGTTGCTTCTGTTGTGAAGTACATGATGTTATGATGGTCGATGGTTTATTTATTCGCGCACGATTGCGTCGATGGACGGTTGTGCATAACTGACTGGAATTTTTGACAAGCGGATAAGTGAATGATGAAATGATGGATACTGGCGCTACAAACGCTTCCATCGTTGAGAGATTATTAGTTTCTGTCGATTCTTTTCGAAGATTGGAAGGCCTTGTGGTCGTCCGTCGGTGTCGTTTTCTTTGAAAGTTTAAAAATTTGTTCTTGATCGCTCTGAATCAGAGAGGATCTCAACCTGATCCTTCGGAATCCGGTTCAATCAAATTTTTGAAAATGGCTCTTGATCTCCGTTGTGAGTTGACGTTACTGTACACATACCCATTAAATGGGTCAAATTTTGATATACAATGTCAACGGACACCAGTCTTGCATTTAGTGTTACTGTAAATATGTACTGTAATGGTAATATTTGGAGTCGTTTCATTGGGTGTATCCTTTCACATGATTTTCCTACAAAACGTGCTCAATCAAAATAAAACATCTGATTTCGATGCTTCGTTTAGCACTTCTTAAAATTTGAATTGATTCATGAAGGTGTATTATGTTTTTGATGTACGTTGATATGTTATACTGATGGTGATGTAAAAGACTGCTAAACTCCAAGACATCACCATCATCTCTTTAGCCCCCGTCGTCATCGTCCTACATCGCCCTTCATTACACACACACACAGGCGAAGTGAGAAGTGAATTGCAGTTAATATCATTCCAAGAAACAAAAATGGACAGTCGACAGCAATCTTCAAATACCGCTCGGTTCATCCGTTCTCTAGATGCATTTTCCAGAATGATGAAAGTGCCTGAAGACTTGAGAACTCAGTCAACTACAGGCGGAACAATATCATTAATTTCATTAACATTAATTTCAATTCTATTTCTTTCTGAATTAATATCATTTCTTACACCAATTCGAACAACAACATTATCAGTTGATACTGGTCGTGATGAATCATTTAACATACATCTTGACGTTAATTTCCCATACCTTAATTGTGAGGTGCTTGGTGTAGATGCTTTAGATGCTGGTGGTACAGTTCGTCTTGAAATTTCAAATAATCTATTTAAAACTCCTATAGATCATGAAGGTCGTCCCATGTCAGAACATCCACCAACACGTTTAATTCGTCAACATCTTACAAATACAACGGACACAATACATGCCAATTCATTATCAGAAAATTCAACAGTAACATCGCCTAGCCCATGGCCTAATGGCTGTGGTCCTTGTATGGGTGCTGAAGAACATAATGGTGATTGTTGTAATACATGTGAAAGTGTTAGAAAGGCATATGAAAAAAAAGGATGGTTAGTTACAAATCTATCTAAATTTCCACAATGTAGAAGAGAAGGTGTGAATACATTAACATCAGGATCATATGATCCATCACATGGATGTAATATACATGGACATATTAAAATATCAAAAGTAGCTGGGCGTATACATATAACACCTGGACATTCATTTTCATTTGCTGGGCATACAATCCATGATTATTCTGCATTACGTGATAAACCATTGGACTTAAGTCATTACATTCGTAAACTATCATTTGGTGTGGAATATCCTGGTCAAGCTAATCCATTAGATAAAACAAGTAGATTAGCTGGTAGTGATAACAATTTAAAAATTGGTCAGCATGAATATTTTATAAGGATTGTACCTACCACCTATAAATATTCATTTGGTAGATCAATAAGTACAAATCAGTATTCACAAACTTATTTCTTTAAACATAGTGATCCCAGTAATGGCGGTAGACATATACCTGGTTTATTTTTCAATTACGATCTTAGTCCTATACACGTTGAAGTTAATGAAAATAGACCTTCTTTTATTCATTTTATTGTACAACTTTGTGCTATTATTGGTGGGGTTTTCACTGTCGCTTCAATGGTTTCTACATTTATGGATGATGTCGTTTTGAAAGCAATGAGAAAACGTCAAGCAGGTAAACACATGTAAAACCAGAATAATGTAGTAGAACATATATATAAGTTGAAAAAGAATAAAAACAAACAAACAATTGCAAAGGATCAACAACCCAAAACATATCTAACATCCTTTCATTTGTTCCCCCAGCCTGTCTTAGACCACAGACACCTGTGACTCGATTACCCAACCTGAGAATGAGATATATCAGGTGAGACTCCCAGAAACAGATACCTGCCCACACCTGCCCATGGGACAGCCTTCTCATTACATTGTCATGACATTACATTTTAATGAGGACCTCTCCTCGTGACGACAAGTCCAAGAGGCAGTAAGAGGCCGAGGGCCGGCCATAAGAGAAGAAGATCCCAACGATCCATCCCAACGATCCATCACTTCAAAAGGAAAAAGTGTTTCGGCTCAGCGTCTTTAGCGCCTTAATGTGGATCACAGACCACTCGGCCACGCTGGCCGTGAAAGTGACAGCGGTGAGGTTCGAACTCACGCGTACAAATGTACACTACGACCTGAACGTTGGGCGAATCCACTGAGCTTGAAGGAGGACAGGCAAGTTATTGTATTTATACAGCAGCTAGTATGTGTTAATTACAGTGAACACATGACTCTATATTGCTTACATTCGTACATTGCTGTTGTTATTCTTTGTTTGTTGCTATAGAGTCTCTGTAATTGCGCGGCATCAGGCCACAAGGTGGCCTAATTAAGGCATAGGGCCCTTTCAAGCCCAGTTAGGCCACACTTCTAAACGAGGTCCCATCGCATTGGCCTATGTTCACTACCTCGGTATCTCGGTATTGCGGGGAAACTGGGTAATTGGGGTAGATAGTCATTGCTTTGTCCTTTCGTGTGTTTGTTCCAAACAGTGCTGGCTGTCATTTTTGTTGTTATTCTTCACCGGGGTTGCTGCTGTCAGTGCACGGTCGGATTGGGGAACCACAAGAGGCAACATTCGTGAGTGAGAGCATTGCAACGGCAAGAATGAATTTTTCGGAAGACCTTTTAAAGCCCGTGCCTCCCGCGCCGTCATTTCCAGAGCTCCCACCAGAGTTACAGATAGACGAAGCTGCACCCACGAAGAAGGAACCCGAAACAACTCCAAAACCAACAACACCAGGAACCGCACTACCAGCATTTCTACCAGCGCCAACAATTGAAGATGTCACGCCCACAATGACCACAACAGTGACGAATAACGGTAAAAACTCATCAGCAACATCTCCGACTGAGAAGCGATTTATCGAACCTATTTTCTATGATTTAGAACCAAGTCCTACAGCAGATTCAAAATTAAAAGCAAAAGTTACTCAAGAACGTCAGAAACGACTTGAAAGAGTACTTAGATTTGCTTCAAGTCAACCTACTATTCCTAGTGCCACATTTTCAACAACTACAATAGAAGAAGAAGATGATAGCACAAATGCAGTAACAGAAGCATATGTATTAGGTGCTAAACGAGCTGCTGTTCGACGTGGATTTGCAACTGGGTTTGATCCTACATCACCTGAAGAAGAACGTAAACGCAACGCTAGACTTGAACGATTTGGACCTCCTGAATCACATCCATTTTATAAACCTACTGATGATGTAAATGCTAAAGAAGCACGTGTTAAACGATTCGGCGATGAAATTGTAGCTGCTGCTAGTGTAAGAAATGAACAACAAGTATTACCTGCAAAAACTTTAGAAGTTAGAAGAGATGTGAAATATGATGACAAACCAAGATTATCTGTTATTCATTTATTTGGTGTTGATAATATGTCAACTAATGATGTAATAGCTCATTTTGAAGCTTTTGGTCCTTCTTGGTGTGAATGGCTTAATGATTCGAGTTGTAATTTAGTTTTCGAAGATGCATTTACTATGCAAAGAGCGCTTAGAGGATTATCCGTAGGATCTACAAAAGCATCTACAGATACAATGGAAGAAGATGGCGATACTAACGTAAACGGGGAAGGAGATAAAATTGAAAAAGAATATCTAGAAGATATTAAAAAACATGAAGCTAAACATGAAGATCTACAAGATGGAATGGATATGGATGTTAGTGGACATGATAGATCACAACAAGATGATTTGAAATGGAGAATGTTGAAACCATTTGAAAAGAGAAAAAGGACAACTCCCCTTTGGGGAAGAATGGCAACAGGGGCTGATGTCAGACCTGAAAAACCAAACCCAAATTCTAAATGGAGTCGGTCTGTACGAAGACAAAAGGGCATGGACATGAATGACAATGAGTTGTCAGAAGGTTCAACTCGTCGACGAAGTAATACTAGACGTGTGCATAGTGTGAGCAAGGACAGAAATTCAATTTCGAAGAGTTCCTCGTCCAAGAAGCCGATCAAAATGGAGATCGATCGAGCTCTTAGCTCAAAATAATACAATCCTAGACCAAGAAAAGAAAAAAAGGGGGAGTATAACACAAACACAAACAAAAAAAGTATTTTGTTGCGTAATGTTTTTTTTTAATGATCTATTAGAAACAAAGAAAATGAAACCAAGAAAAAAACACCGAGAGAATGAATGCATCATTCATTTGTTTTCAAGTAAATTTCACTGCCGGCTTCCGAAACAAATTCCTTCGATTTTTCCTGCATTCCCACTTCCATAGCCTCTTCCACCGAATACCCATGTTCCTTAGTATACGCTCTAACATCCTCTGTGATTTTCATTGAGCAAAATTTAGGACCACACATAGAACAGAAATGAGCTGATTTTCCAGCTTCACTAGGCATAGTTTCATCATGCATAGATTTTGCAGAGACAGGATCCAAAGATAAATTAAACTGATCGTTCCAACGGAATTCGAATCTAGCCTTTGACAAAGCATCATCTCTGTCTTGTGCACCAGGATGACCTTTAGCTAAATCAGCAGCATGAGCTGCAATTTTATAAGAAATCACACCAGTTTTGACATCATCACGATTCGGTAATCCTAAATGTTCTTTCGGCGTAACATAACATAATAATGCAGTTCCTAATGCACCGATATTAGCAGCTCCGATTGCAGATGTGATATGATCATATCCTGGTGCAATATCAGTAGCTAATGGTCCTAATGTATAAAAGGGAGCTTCGGAACACCATTCCAATTGATTTTTCATATTTTCAGGTATTTTATGTAAAGGTACATGACCAGGACCTTCATTCATTACTTGTACATCAAATTCCCATGCACGTCGTGTTAAATCTCCCTGTGTTTTAAGTTCAGAAAATTGAGCTTCATCATTCGCATCATAAATAGATCCAGGTCGTAAACCATCACCAATAGAAAATGCAATATCATATTCACGCATAATTTCACAAATTTCATCCCAATGTTCATAAGCGAAATTTTCACGATGATGTGTTAAACTCCATTTTGCATGAATAGATCCACCACGTGATACAATTCCAGTCATTCGATTAGCAGTCATTGGAATATAACGTAATAAAACACCTGCATGAATTGTGAAATAATCAACACCTTGTTCAGCTTGTTCTATTAAAGTTTCACGGAATACTTCCCATGTTAAATTTTCAGCAATACCGTCAACTTTTTCCAATGCTTGGTAAATAGGAACGGTACCAATAGGTACTGGAGAATTACGTAAAATCCATTCTCTTGTTTCATGAATATGTTTTCCAGTACTTAAATCCATTAATGTATCAGCTCCCCACATAACAGACCATTGTAATTTTTGGACTTCTTCCTCAATAGTACTAGCAACAGCTGAATTTCCAATATTAGAATTAATTTTAACTTTAAAATTTCTACCAACAATCATAGGTTCAAGTTCGACATGTTTTTTATTACTTGGAATAATAGCACGTCCACGAGCTATTTCACTTCTAACAAATTCAGGATCTAATCCTTCACGTACAGCACAAAACAACATTTCTTCAGTAATTATTCCACGTCTCGCATAATGCATCTGTGTAAATACTTTATCACCACGTTGTTCACGACGTTGAATCCAATCATTACGTAATTTGGGAAGTCCAGTTCTTGGATCCACTCCTTGTGGTCCAGATGTATCATATAAATCAAGTGGTCGCTCGGGTTCAGCGAGATGAACACGGCGATTAGGAACATAAAGTTCTTGATTTGATTCCTCATGTACTACTGTTGAATATTGTTTGGTTGAGTTGGGAAAACATTCTGTGTATAAAGGGCTTTCAATAAATGTCGGGTTGTAAGGGTCGGATGATTGGCGACGAATTGGTGGTGATGTCGTTGACTTATCTTCTTGTAAAACGGCAGAGGTGGAGACGCGATGGATGACATTATTTGCAGGTGACAGAGAATGGTTACAAGAGCGTAGCGAATGATTTGGACGAGCAGACAATGCGATGGGAGCAACGAAAGCTGGATTGGTCATGGTTGGTTGAGGCTTCGGCATATCCGAAGAGGAAAAACTGTTAGACTAAAGCAGACTGGTGGATGACAAGGGAATCTTCGAGAAAGAGAAGATGTGATGGTAAAATATCCCTGTAAACAAAAGATATCTGAATAATGACTTATGAAATGCAGATCGCAGATCCAGACAAGATCAAAGATTGCAGAAAATCGAATATTTTAGAATGTACAGTTACACGTCTCTCATAATTACAGAAGAAATCGAAAAAAGTATTTTAATATCTGATTTTAAAAAATCAGATATTTGATTGGTAGGGATGCAAATTTTCATATAATTAAAATTGCTACTAGATTCTTATTCTTCACCAACCGAAAATTCAACTAATAAAGTGTTTGTTAGCTTTTGCAAAATTGCAGCATTTGCATTGGCGGCGTTTTTGAAATCTCATACAGAAATTGCTCGTTACGGTGATCGGGGCAAATTATTAAACGTGTCAAAATCTTTTAAAATTTGAATTCGTTATTTTTCCCATGAGGGACAGGTATATTTGCGTAGAGGCCTTTCTACGTCAAATTTTGCAAAACGATGAATAAAGAAGGAATACAGACGTGGCTTCTTGTACGGCACGTGATAGGTTGAAAAATGATTGAGTATAAATGACGGTCCGATATGTCCCCCATTTCTGAAGTATAGTATATTGTCTGAGGAAAACACCAGGAAACCAACAACCGAAGAAAACTGACAGAACGTGTCAGTAGTCGTAATATGGGCCGTACAGATGAATTGTGTGGTAAGTGATGTCTCGATGTAACCAATTTTCAGTGGTTAACAACCAACACATCTGAGGCCGCTGAGCCAATCAAAACTTGCCATATGTTAGATCACAAAGGCCACAAAAAGCGGCATCGCCACAAAGGGCGATACCGGCTCTACCTGCACGACACGGGCCCCGTTTCTAGGTGCATCCACCGGGCATTGATCTGGAAACTACTTGTCTAGCAAAGGGTCTCCCGACCACTAGGCCATGATGCTGATTGTTGATGGTGACTGTTTTTGTATCTTTTTATCTAGCACAAATTACAGCTTTACACTGCTTTTCTTTCACCACCGGCCGCTTAGTATACAACTAAGTGCCCGGCAGCTTATCAAGTAAACTTGGGGACTCTTCTTCCCCATCATCGATTGTTCACGAAACAGCCAATTTGACCACAGTGATCACTATTCTCTTTGTCACATCTGACCAACGATGATCTCCAACTGAAAAATAAGACACGGTGTCGGATGACGGAAGAATACTCACAAGTCCGACTATCCGTGACGCAGGTATATCATCATCAGCCTTTGCATCTACAGAAATGGCATCATCAGCCATTGTCTTTTCAACAGTTGTATCACCTCAGCTCAAACGCACCGATGGCAAGTCGATACGTCTCTTCCTTCGCCGTTACGACACCTATTGCCACTCTGTCAGGGAAAGGGCACAATCTTTTGCTCTCGACAATTATACATGCCTTCTAGTAGCAGTCAAGTACTGCACCGACCCAGAATACATCTAAGCTTCTATCGACCTCGGACTTATAGTCACCGAAAACTACGACAGTCTGGACGATTCGACTTTGAGGGCGTACTTGGACTCGAAGGCTATCAAAAGTACTGACAATACATCAATCGAGTCGCTCGACGCGCTTGTGCGCAAGGAGCTTAAGATGGACATGAATGACTCTAACGCTACGGTTCGGATGGAGAACCTCTTCATCATTTAGCACACTATTCTACGTCGACATGGATTTACGTGGCTACCCAAGAGCAACAGTAAGGTGACAGTAAAACAAATCCTGTCTGCTATCCGACCAGGAGCCCTTCGGAACCGACTTACGTCTGACCTGAAACTCGGTCAGAAGGAGCTCAAGAACGACCTCACTGCTTTCATGAAGCATTATGTACGTCTTGCTGAAGCGTCACAACTTCTTGACACCGGTCAAAACATAGATAGACGAAATCAGAACCCTGATGGAGGTAACAGGCGCGGAAAAAACTCTGGAACATCTGTCAGTGGTTTACTATCTTCGCGCACCATACATGAACTACCTATATGTCTCTTTTAGCCTCATCAGAGCCGGGGGATACGACATATGGTCAAAGATTGAAAGGCGTGTCCAGAACTGGAGAATAAGTCTCTTATCGCGCAGAGGATTTCTGATCAAGCAAAAGACGGTCCTGCTCAATCCACACGTACGAAATCTAAGACTTCATCAGGGAAGGACACTGATGCAAGTAGCAGAAACTCAAAGACGGTTGGGCGAATAACATAGGGTATCAGTGGTTACGACGACTCTTCATGTACGATCTCTCTGTCCGACGGAGATACCGTGAAAACCATCATAGAACGATGCGATGACGGAAGTGACCACAAAATTGTCTCTCCAAAGATTGACGAAAGTGTGGCAATAGATGGTATTGGTCGAATCTCTCGCATTGCACTGGTCGAACTATCACTCGCCTCAAAGATGAAGGAAGACAAACCAAATAAATTTAGGTTTTCGCGTACTTGGACGTGTCCGTGCACTGTCCTTCATCTGTCCACTGAACAACTTGCTCTCCGGAATATTACGTACCTAGTTCGGGACGACGACCTCGCATGTGAAGCTGTACTCATCGACCTGCCTGTTTTGCGTCACCTGCGAATCGACACAAAGACCTTACTAGAGGAGAACCGTGCGCGCCTAGAAGAAATAGACTGCGCAAATGTCAATTATTCTACAACTAATCGCCTTGAAAAAGTGTGGGCCGTTTGATGCTCGATAGCATGGAAAAAATTCCAACCAATGAATAGCAACTTGATCCGGAACGTCCAAAAGTCAACTAATTCGCTTCGCAACGAGAAGAAGACCCACTTCCTGACCCTATTCTTATAGACCCACAAGACGAAGATCAGGAAAAAGACGTGAAGACGATGGTAAAACAACTTCTCAACCTTGCTTCTTCCAATAGACTGCCCGACAAAAACACAACAGAAATACGGTTCATCGTCGAAGAACATTACGACGTTTTCCGCAAAACTCTCTACGCCGGTACACCTGCTTCTGTTCCACTTCTTAAAGTATATTTGTCGTCGGATACCCATCATGTTAGGGTGCGTCTCCGCAATTACTCTGCCGAGCAGCGAGAATTTCTTCAACGCCATGTGGCGGACCTAGAGCGTTGCGGTATGATATACCTCAATCCTACAGCGACGTGGGGTAGTGCATCGCTTCTAATTCCCAAAAAATGTCCAGTTCGATTTCAGTTCACCGTCGACCTCAGACATATGAACAAGTTTACTCTTGTTCATCAGTATCCAATGCCAAATTGGGAGATGGAAGTTTCCAAGACATCTGATAGCTACTACTATGCCAACTTTGACCTATCAAATGGATACCGGCAATTTACACTCCATGAAGGTTCACAAGCTTGTCAGTCATTCGTCACACCCGATGGAATCTATACACCAACAAGCGTTCTTCATGGAACTACGAACGCTGTAACATACATTAGGTCGACGCTTGCTTCCATTATTATTTCTGGTCTACGACGAAACATCCTTTACTGGCTAGAAGACATCATGTGTCATACCTCAACCATCCAATCATTGCTACAGACGGTTCAACAGGTCCTAGTCGTATTAAACAAATACAACTTTAAGCTACATCCCGGAAAATGCACCCTGTTTGAGACCAAAATCCGCTGATGTGGACGGCTGTAGTCAGCCAAGGGAATCCGGTTCAACCCGCGGACAGTTGATGAACTTGAATGCATGAAGGAACCTACGAACGGAATGCAGCTACAGCAGTTCGTCTGCGCATTGAAATGGGTGAAAATGGATTACCGGACTTCGTACATCTCGTAGAACTACTTCAAGAGTGTATTGAGGTCGTTTAAAGACGCGCGAATTCACGAAAGAAACGTTTGCTTGCCCGTTTAAATTTTAGTTCCGAGGAATGGAGAACACGTCAGAAAAACGCTTTCTCTGACTGCAAGTATGCACTACAGCATCGCACTACCCTAGCATATAGAAACAGTTCTAATCGACCTTGCATATACACTGACGAATCTGATTCATTCTGGTCCGATGTCATGACGCAAGTTCCGGCTCAATATCTTCCCCTTCCATATGCATACCAACGTCACGAAACACTAGCGTTTCTTTCAGGACGGTTCACAATACAACAAGGCCGCTGGGCAACACTGGAAAAGGAAGCCTACGAAGTACTTGCTACACTTCAGCGTATGCACTGATTAGCCGCTACGCCCGAATGTTTCGTCTTGTACACATATCACAAACACCTGATATACATCTTCGATCCTCTCTCCATAGTTCCAGACCTGTCCCAAACGACATTGCGTAAGGTACTACTCTGAGAGGTCATACTTACAGCATGAAAGTATACCTGAATTCACATAGCAAGGGATGGTAACGTCTGGGCAGATCTACTAGGTCTCTGGAACCCTTTGCTAGGGTCTCCAGACCACTAAGATACGATGCTGATTGTTGATGGTGGCTGTTTTAGAATCTTTTTATGTAGCAAAAATTACAGATTACCGTGCTTTTCTGTCACCACCGGCCGCCTAGTATACAACTTAGTGCCAGGCAGCTTACCGAGTAAACTTGGGGATTCTTCTTCCCCATCATCGATTGTTCACGAAACAGCCAATTTGACCACACCAAATCGTCCTCAACCGCAACTAAAACGCAAAACAGAAATAGTTCAGCATCTTCTCACTATGTATCCAATGACTATATGATCAAGGGAAGACGTTTATGTCGTCAAGTATTTTCTGTCGTTGTACAAATGAATTCTAATATATAAGTCAAAAGTCACTGCGTTATCCGAAGTTCCTTAAGTTGAGGAGGCCAACAGGATCGCTTTCTTGAAGAAGAAGATAATTGATCGTTATTCTGTTAATGATTTAGAAAAGCAGACAGCTTGCTTTGGTAGTGGAAAATAGCCTCAGAATAGCTATTCTGATCACCTCTGATTGTTTGGGTCATGACTCCAGTTCTAAACTTCCCTTTTACATAATGTTCTTACAGCTGTAAAGGATAGCTTCCTGTCTACAACTTTGATTTTTGATGAAACTTGAACATAAAAATCATTTTTATCATAGCTCGGAATCACCTAAATGTCGATTTCACACTTTTAAAGTGGACGGTGATAAATGTTTTTATAAATATGATGACACAATAGGTCTTTTTAATTAAGGGATTAGAAGCTGAAAAGACCTTTTCAGGGGAAATGGGCCAAAGAAGACGTTTAATTAATTGGCTGAAAAATTTCCTGAAACGCCGTTTTAATGTTTCAGGGACGATTCCCGTTGAAAATGTTGGCACCGCCAACATAAATCGAGCCTGAAACCTGAAAAATTATTTGAACGTTACAACGTTACAACGTTTCGAAATTTAAAATTTTTCTGCACTCTTTCTCTCCTCCTACACTCACCCCACCGTCTGTAAGGATCCTTCAAAATGAAGCCGTATAAATTTAAAGCGTGGAAGAGTTGTGGCCAATGGGTAAGAAAGACTCCTGAGAATACCTTGCGACGCTACTCCGTCTCATTCCGTCACCGCCTTCGAACCTTACCCGCAATGAGGGTGGAAACAAACATACCCTCACAATTGTTACTAAATTAACGTTGTCACCCACCCACCCTCACGGCCATTCAAAAAATGAATGTCACAAACACATCCCCATCTAATTTAATTACACATGCACCGCCCACCCTCGTGGTAATTCAACTTTCACCATCACCCACCCACCCTAACAAAGAATCACCATCACCCAACCGCCATAAACAAAATGGCAACCGTCATATCAACACCTGAAGACATTTAACCACGACACGACTTCCTACCATGAGAATGACGAGGCCAGAAAAGGGTGTTCTACCCAAGGCATTTATACAACTGAAGGTGACGGAAGAAACAAATGCTGTCTTGGATGAGTCTTATCGCCGGCGTGTTGTTGGAATGAAAGAGGACTCACTAGTGCGTGCGAATAAGACACGCATAATTTGCGTTCAACACATTAAAAACTACAGAAACAACTTCGCCGCACTGCTAATGGAAAATGATGGTAAAGCAATGCCGTATATGCGAAAAGCGGACGGAACGTCGGAATTAAAGGATGGTATACCTGAGCTAAATACGTTGGCTTTGAAAAGACAAGAACACACTACTCCTGGTACTAAAGTATATTGGGAGCGAGTCATCCATTTTGATGAAATGGTAAAGAAGGACACGATAAATTCGGAAGGTGGTGCTGCAGAGATTCGTGATCATGTTCTTGCTACTAGAGAAGCAAAGAATGACCATGCAGAGCGTCAGAAAGAAACTTATGTACGTCAAAGAGAGTCAGTGAAACGATGCAAGTTAGAAAAAGAGCGTCAGATCAATGAAAGAGAGGACTTCAAATCAAAGGCACTTCTTGTGAACTTACAAATTTAACAGCAGAATACACCATCCTTTAATTCATTTGCGAGTGCATTCTGCATTGCAAATAATCAACATCCTCACCCGCCCCCTGAACCTCCCACTCTACCAAATTTACCTACCATTGTTGTAGAGGGAGAAGAGAATGACGAAGAGATTATTTCTACAAGCACGACTACAAACAATGTTAATGAGGAAGATGATAATGAAAATATTATCAATGACGGCGCTATTGTTGAATCAGAAATTGACATCCTTCTTTATTAAGTTTTGTCTTACATTTCATCCTCATATAATTGCAGCATTTCCAACATCCGTTCCATTGGAACGGGAGGAATGCCGTTACGGCGTATTCTAAAGTTCACCAAATGTACGGCAATGGTATAGACAGTTGGAAAGATGGTGTATTCAAACGGCCATTTGCCTAAAACAGACGAAACCTGTTGCTTACCAGACCTACAGACCATTTTTGCCTGATTCGCTGTTGTCTAATTTTCCTGTTCCACTGCACTCGAAACTGACAGTGCGGAGCTTGTTTTTTTAAATGGATTTATGATGTTGGCACCGTCCCCTTGAAACCCCATGCCAGCAATTGCATATTCATTTTTGGAAAGTAGGAAGATGGGTGACGAAAAGGTGCACATTCATTGTACATAGAACGATCATGACTAGATCCAACAAATGTTAAATTGATACGAATTATGAGACCAAATACGTCGGTCCATAATAAAATTGCAAATCAATGTACGTTATGATGACCATTAAAGCGCTCTTCCTGACGATCTGCATCAATGGGACGAAATGTTTTACTTTTCGTCCCATCTACAAACGTCACACAGCCCGGAAACCCATAAACCAATCTTTGCATTGCCTTTCGTTACTCATCATCCGGCCATATGATGCACGAATCACTGTTTGCAGTCAACGTATCAAGCAATGCACTACTAACATGGAACATATAGTTTGATACTGTTCCAACACTGAGACTAAATCTATGTGCTATGTTTATGACTCCAACTCCACCCTCGTCCCCAACTCTCAGACAATTCATAAAAATAAATAACATAACTTGTCAGTTACCGCACGTTTACGACGAAATTTAAATTCAAGTTCCAAATCAGTACATTTAATACGAGAATCCATTGGTCAGCCGATGCCTCTACAACAAAGTTGAAATAACTCGTAAAATTCTTACGGTGAACAACCAACGGTATTGTTGAACATCAATGGATTATGGTGTTGTATGATTTAACTATACTCATCAGGTGCTTTCCCCTTTGTCCGTTCGTATGCAGCCTTCTCGCACTTTGCATTACCTTTCCCATAATTCTCCACCTCCGCGTCGCCCTTGCCCGCCGTAGTCGTCTTCTCCATTGAATCACTGTTCATGAGGAGACTCACAAAGTCGGCAATTTCCCGTTGTAGCTGTTGGCAGGCCGCGATTATGGCTGCTACGCTCGTGTTGTTGTCCATGATTACGTTCTGGAAATTTGATAGTCCCGCGATGTGCAGGTGCAAGTAGACTTGCGCCTCCGCTGAGCTATAAAAATCAATCTGTTTTATTGTCAGAACAATGCAAATGACACAGAAATATCAATCCTGAAAATCCTTCAAACCCTTTTTCAGGGATTTTTTTTCAGGAGGGCTTTCCTGAAAATTTTCAGATAATATTAACTAAAAAGGCCTAATAAATATCTATCACAATAAATAACTATTACATTGTAATAGTTATTTATTTGATTATGAATTGAAAAATATTGCATATCGATACGAAATGCACATTTAATTTGATCAGCCGACATTAAATGTCCTTTAGTAACATTTAGGGCATCTCTAGTTAGACGCGCTGAGTTGACTAAAAAATAGGAATTTTTTCGTACACACGAACTGAATACAGTTGGTGAAACGGGTACACCATGGGTTTGTGTGGGTGCTGAGCTCGACTTTCTATTTAATTAAAGCGCATGTTTTGTACAGGTTCATGTACATACAGTGCGCGATCAAGAAAGATGTAACCAATCACCGTATCGGAAGTGGAATATGAAAAATGAAGAAGGAGAAAACTGTATGGACAGATAAATAACAGACGGTGCCTGACAAGTCAATTCGGGAATTAGAAATGTGGGGACAGTAGAAAACGGCTTGCAGTAGTGGTGGTATACATTGCTGTTGAAAATGCTCGGACATTTTGTACGACGGAATTGTAAAACGTGGCCGAGAATCAGTGGGAAAAATATCCATGCGTTTACTACCGTCACGGAATTCGAACGAGTCATTGATAAAGCGCTGTGACCGTTTTGGAATTTGTTTCTTCCACAAACGATGTTGTTAAACTAGCAACTGGTGGAGTAACAAGCGAGCTGCGATTGTATCAACTATACCAATGACGGGAAAAAACTTTGAGAGCACAACAGCAAGTAGTGGCAGCAGCAACGTAGAATTTGTGGTCAACCGTAGCGGAAAAATGAAAAAAGGACAGGGACATCTCATGACTGTAGCATTGAACTTCAAAATCAAGAGCAAAGAATTCTTGAATAAATAAGAAGAGAACATTACGAAAACACTGACGACGATGACATAGAAACCGACACGGTTAATGAACATTGTCACACATGGGATGCCATATCGAAAGACATGGTGATCAAATTCATACTCAGTGAAAAAAATTTACCGATTGGATATTCCAGAAAATAGTTACCATTTCAAAGTTGCTATTTAAAAGATTTGCGAAAGAATTGGTGGCGTACCGTTGAGGAGTGTGAAGAGAAAATTGTGATAGTATGATGCAATGCGATAAAACAACTGAAAAAGACTTCTATGCGTACTTTCTGCTGTGAGATTAGGTCAGTACGAATGTGTTGGTAGTGGAAGTGATGTAATAACGACGATTGACGTACGACAAGAAGTACTAAAATTTTCTGAATTTCTACTGAACCTATACGGAAGTCTATTTTTAAATCGACGACCTTCAGAAATGGAAATGTTGGAAATAGAAAAGCAATTTACTAGGATAGGATTTTCTGGGTGCACGGGATTTAATGATATTTTAAAGGTTTGTGAGAACGGATACGAAAAACAGGGAAAGAAAAGAATTGTGCTGTTGAGGTTTGGACGGAATATGAAAATTACTTTTGGTCATGGTCCCCGTTGTAGTGCAATTGGCCGCGAAGATTGCAGTGGGCACGACTGTTTGTGATCTCAGCTCTTGAGAAGTGCAC
>JAULBU010015900.1:0-21110 GCA_032358235.1 Odonthalia washingtoniensis | reverse complement strand
TACGCACGCCGGGACGACAGCCACCTACTTACTCAATTATCATCCTACCGCCCCTCTTTGGTGGATTGCACTGTCCACACGTTCTACCGTGGAACGAGGGCTTCGAACACCCTTAGTACCTTTTTAATTCCTTCATTTCTGGATGTGCATTGCACTACATCTATGGATTGGTATTAAAGAAACCTGTACGGTAAAATACAATATGACGAGAAGCAGAGAATCAATGTGTGCGAAATGGAGTGTTGTGGCACAAGACTGTCAATTATGGAATGCATGTTACAAAACAGCTGAAAAGATGAACCGGACTGGTAATGTAACAGAAAAAAGGATTGAACATTTGACTCATGCGTTATTCCAAAGTCGACGTAGACGGGAGAAGGATAGAAATCCAGGTATTGGTATCACATTAAAGTATATGGAAGCTGCAAAATCTCTTTCTTCCATTCCGAAATTTGGGCATGTTGGTTGTCACGGTGCTGTGAACATTACGCAGTAAAGACTCAGTCTTTATCATTTTTAGCATGCTGCTAAAAATGATGTTGGTAAGAACGAAACGGTAACAAAATCTGAACGAGAAGAAGTATTCAGATGTACTGAGGGTGCTATCGAAAGGACACTCGTAGCGTGTTCTGATGATGATGTAGAAAAATTATCTCCGATAATGGAATCAATGTCTGGCCGTCTCGAGAGAAGCAATACGGATGTTGGAACGATAGGAGGGGCGTCCTTTGGTGGGAGCAGTGGAGTTGTAGGTGTTAAATTCAATGAAGTTTGTCGAGAAGTTCGAAATGCAGATGAAGTTGAAGATGTTTCTTCAAAAGAGGTAGGGCTGAGGTCAAATAGAAAGAAGATAGGAGTGAACGCATTGAAAAGAGAAAGCGCAAAAAACCGTACGGAGCAACAAAATAACAAATCCATAGAGGGAATTAGTATAGAAATGGAGAAAACAAATGAGATAATGCATTCGTTGAATGCAATACAGGAACAATCCTCACAGCTTGAACGTATGTACATGGAACTACAGTTTCTACCAAAAGGAGGTTCAGAATATAACGATATAGTAAAGAAAATAACTGAGGAAGGTAAGATGTAATATTATTCCAACAACAGAAATATGTATATTAATAAATGAATAATTACGAGAAGTACCACGTTTAATTATTTAAAAATTCAATTCCAGTGATGTAGAACTGTGTTGTATGAAACAAGGTCAGCCTGTAATCGAAAATGTCCTTCATGATCAGTAAAATTCATATCTCTCATTAATATTCCCTCTTCCTCCTCTTCTATGCTTGCACGTCCGTTTCGTATGTGCTCTCTAATATTTCGCTGTAGATTCGTATGTGATTCTTCTGTTCGGTTTCGTTGTTCTAATAACATGGTGTCTACGTCATCACTTGTCGCAAACTCTACAGGACCGTTTACATTCTGTCTCGTACGTATTATTGCATTGTGTAATATAACACATGCATATGAGATTCGTATTGATTCACTGAATTTCCATTTTCGGTTTTCACGTCGCAATATCTCGAATCGTGATTGCAACACACCAAACAAGCTCTCTATATTTTTCCGTACGGACTCTTGTTGAAATGAAATTTCCTTTCCAGATAATTATTTTTACAACTAATTGGAACGACAAATATAGGCCACGTTGGATAAATTCCATCTCCATGAGAGTGTAGCAGATTGTGCGTATTACCATTTGGATTTATGCGATACCCTTCCGTTACGGTCAAAAAAGAAATGTTCCAGAAAGATATTCTGGAAAAGTGGAGATCTCGTGAGAACGTTTTGATCGTTATTCGTTTCTGGACGACCAAAAAACCATGACCAGCAGTACAAGTCATGGTCACACCAACCATCACATTATACTGTTTCCATTTTGGATACACGACTGTTTTGATATTGACTCTTTCCTGTAGCTCTGAAATTCTTCCAAGTGGTAGTGTATACAAACGACTGCACCTATGCAACCTGGAAATCAGATATCGGCATACTGCTCTTCAATTTCGAACATCTCTGTATCAGTAGGAAACCGATTAAAGAATGTTGCACCATATATTTCAATTATGTCAATACAAAATTTGGTGAAGTATTGACGTATGGTTTCTTCAGACATATACATGCAATCGTCTAGCTATCAGCTGAAGTTCCACAACTTAAAATACGGAGAGAAGATAAAATCTTTAAGTCAGTGGGTATGCACTTCTAGCCAATACAATTTGTTCTATGTTTCCAAAAATCCGTACGGTGTCGTAAAAGATCATTTCTCAACCAAAAGTATATTGCATGTGGTACAGAACATCGACGTTGAAATATGTAATCAGAATATTTTGGGCTAATAGAGACGTATTCAGTTATCCATGATTAAATACCACGACTGAAATGTTTAGTACCTACCAAACGTCCCTTGTAGGCTGAGTTTTGACCTTTTGGTTTAAGTTGTGATGATGAAGTATGCATGAGTAGTGCAAACAGACCGCGATGATGTTGTGAAATACATAAAATCAGTTGACAAATCAAGTTATTCTTTGCTTGTTTTTTTATTTATTTGATAAGTGTTTTTTCATCCATACTGGATAAATGATTTGATTCAAAATTCTGTAGCTACGAAATATCCGTAAAATTCTGGAAAGTTGGTATATCTAACTGTGGATATATAGATTATCAGACTTGATAATGAAGTATTGTATTTTTGAAACAAATGATATGTTGTGAATGTTTGTGAAAACAAAGCGTAATTCAAGATCATTAGTAAAATTTCTTTTCAAAAAGAAATTTTCAAAAAAAAGAAACGTGTTAATGTGTAAGTGTTGCTGCAGATAGAATACAAATTTGCAATAAACATGTTGTCAGTAATTGATTTAATAATAAAATTTTCATATTTAATTTATTGTTTCAGTATGCACTGAGAGACCATAACAGTAGTTTTGTCAACATGTACGACTGCTCAAGTTATGTTCCATATTTCGTGAATGATAACAGTTACAGCATCATAACACTGACAAAAAATATTTATGCATATAAACCATACCGCAGCAGTATACCGAATAACTTTCATCATATATTGTTACCGGTGAGGTTATTGTAATTGTTTCTATAAAGATCCCACCTAATTCGTAATGGAAAGTATCATCATCTTGATTTACCATGCATTTTGTTTTTAGTGAATTAATCAACTATGCATAGTTTTTACTGTAACGGAATGACAAAGCACTTAACACATCCATCATGTAACTTTCTTACAAATTCATACTATGTAAATCTCTCTGCTGCATGGTCAATGTCACATAATACCGTTCCAACTTATTACATTTTCCATATTTCATATTATTAGATAAACTATTACTTCATCTGAAATTTTTAAAACCACAGGTCACTCTAAAATTTTATAGCAGTTGCATTGCATCAAAAATTTATAACTTTTCAGTACGTTTTCTGTATGTACATATTTTGGCAATATTCATTTCATGATTAAAATAATTATTTTGTATTGCACACATATATGACAACTTGCAAGGTAATTTTATAAGCCTTTACTATACTTGGTATGGAGTGTATCACTCCTTTAAGAAATGATATGTGTTATGTGCATACACATAACAAATCATAAATGGTAAAAAAATTCTCTTTTTCATTAAAATCATTTTGATTTCATTAAACATATATATTTTTTTAGAAAATACACATTCAATATTTGTTCATCTCGAAACCTATTGTCATGTGTACGTTCATCTATTACGAATTATATAAAGAAGAAGTTGATTCTGCAGTACCACCTGCATTTTCTCCAGAAGTTGCTTCATTCGATGTTGGATTTGCATTACCTGTCGCAGGTCCTGCCCGGGATGCAGGCGGTATATCAATTTGTCTTTGTGCAATACCAAAATTACCCAAAGATTGTGTGCTTCTCCGAATAGCAGTTTGAATCTCGCTGTCCAGATTAATAACATATAAACCAGATATATGTCCAACATGTTGTAACGATGCATGCATATTTGATAATGCATCTATGTACGTTCCGAGTAGAAAATTTGATTTTACAATTGCGCATTCCTATCGGTAAAACCTGCCTCTGCTTGTACTACTCTTGTTGTTAGTGTAGCCAGTTTGGTTATGTCATTCTCAAGACGCAATTCGCATTCCTTCAATCTTGCTGAGAAATCGTTATAGGTTCGTTGCATGTTAGCAGTCATTTCTTGTAGTTTTTTTATCACTTTCAAACTGATTTGTTTTACCCTCCATCGATAGCCATATATGGATTAGATTGAAAAATGATTCCACAATTTCAGGAATTTTGAACTGGACTTCCTCAACAGATGGTTGAAGTATGTAGACCATTTGCTAGTATCAGCCGTCGTTAGAACTATATATATCATCTTGAATGTCCTCTTCTACTAGATTAATTTCCTCATGTGGTACAATATCCATTGGTGGATGTTCTAGATCTGGTTGAATATAATTTATTTCTACCAATATATATACAACTATTACATTACATGCTTCCATCGACATACGTTGTACATCTCCTTTTATTGATATCACAACTAGAGGAAATATCCGAACGGACCATACTGTTGCCATATATTGAATAAGGTAATATTTCCGTTCACCACGTTTCGGCAGATTGAATATTTCACCAGTTTCCCAATTGTAATGCGTAAATGGGTGCAACATTTCCATTTTTAGCTTGTTCCAGTCTACTTCTAGTGATCTTTCAATTTCCAGTAATACCTTTTTTAGATCATAATCAGAATTGTAATACATTTCAATTAGAAACAGATCGATATCAATATTTCTGGAAGGGGTATTATTATACCAAAATCATCACTGGCCGTCAAATGTGGTTCAGATTGTTAAGTAACACCAATTCCGTAACGGAAGCGTAGAAACGAACCAATAAATAATTTAACAGCTTCCTTCTCCATAACCTGATGATACATCGCTTGAAAAAGATCGTTTTCATACAGAAATTATTCAAGATGATGTGCCGGTAACGTAGGAGATGTTGCAGCAACAAGCATAGACGGTTCCATTGTTTCCACTTCATACGGTACAGGCATGTAATAACGTTGACAATTGGTTGTTGACATAGAAAAAGCACCGATATCATGCCATCCTAACATTATTGGAATGACAGCTGAACTAGAACCAGATGGATTTGATTTTCTCCCAACCTTCGTGCGACGTCTCATTCGTGCCTCAAACGCTCTATTCTCTTCCCAACATTCACTCTTGAGGAACATGTACCAATTCGGAAATGGATGAGGCAAAATAGTTGGAATTTCTTCGAAACTTTCCCATGTCTCCGTACGGCGTTGCATTTCATGAATTAATTACACAGCCCGGGCCTGATAAAGAACCTCTTCTGGACACATTACCCGGATTGTGCCTGCTGGTTGAATGGCAATACACCCCAATGCATTCGCTCCCATATGAGCCCATTTTTTGTCCACTCTGTTGCCTAGATTCTCTACCTCCTCTGTTATCATCATTCGAATTATTACCACTATCGTTTGGGACATCAGTAATAACTTCATACTTAAAACTATCAAACAAGTGGTTCCGTTTAGATTCTGCAATGTACTGGTTTACATTAACTGGGGTTCTTGACCTTCTTCCTTCTCCCGTACGTTTATAACGCTATTCGTTTACCATATTAGTGTGTGCCAGTTGTTGGTTAGAACTTCGAGATGTCCGAAATGGATCTGAAATTTTTACTATTGTAGTAGGACGCTGCTTCTTTGCTAAAGCATATTCCGTTGCCTGCAATTCTGTAGATATATCCGTCGACGTTACATATGGCCTTGCAATGGCTGTGTTGTTCATACCATGGTTGCGTAATCTTGGAATTGATGTTGGTGATTGAACATGTGGAAAAGCAGCCCGTCTACTTTGGCCATTCCTGTCTGACATGGTTGTTAGTTGTGGTTGATGCTATTTAATAAAACTATAATTGCAACTTGTTTAATCAGTTTTGACTTTAATTTCAAAGTTGGAAATTGGTTCGTTACTTGAGTTGTTGAATACTGTTTTTTCCATCATGATTTATTCTATCCCGATTTATTGTACCATACATATGATTATTTTCTTATTTTTTTCAAATTTCTTCATACATCTAGTCATATCAAATATTATTCTTATTCCTGTTGTACAGTTTATCACGTCATTTTATGATGCACAATTTTATTCTACCATTACGCATTCTGTTGTTACAATGCATCCGATCCGGTATATACCCATTCTTCATGATAACAAAGGCCATTTATTTTATTACAAATAAATTGAAAATCTCACCGATAGCGATATGTCTACCCTACTACTGCCCGTAACTGGTAGAATTTTTACTTATTCCAGTTTTGACCTTCCCATCTCTGCTGTTTCTTTGATAAATTGTTACGTTGGCATATGTTCCCTCTATATCTCCATTTGTCTACATGTCTCTTGTATACACGAACCATTACCTGTCAACGTAACATAATTCTCCAAATCTACCGCCAACAATATACGTTCTCTATAATCCATTAAATGAATTTTACCATTTTCACGTTCGTCTTCTTCAACACACATATGTCGACCTGCATTCACTTTTTTTTTCAAATATTTTTCTTTTGTTTTCCGACTGGTTATAATTTTTTTTCTCTTCCTGAAACACCTCCTTCAATGTACCGTCCCCATGTATTCCATTCGTAGTTTCGTTTCTAATACGTACGCTGTTCATGATATTATGCATAATCACACAAGCTTCTCCAATGGAATCGCATACATTCTCATTTTCATTCCCGACGCTTTGATATACAATACTATACTTTTTCTTCATTTCATATATAAAATCCTTCATAAATTTCCGTACGGAATTATGACCTTCATTATATATAAAATCATTCAGTTTCTCTTCATTTTCTGTGTTTTAAATGAATATTGGCCATCCTGAATAACATCCATCCACAATGAAGTATAATAAATGACGCGTGATTCCTGATTATTTCACATTATACCCCTAGTCTAAATAAAGTGTCAAATCCGTACGGAATATTTCTCGAAGCAACGGTGAACATTTTAAGGGTTTAACGCCTCCAACACCAACAATTGGCAGACTATACCAACTCCAACAATACTTGTCAAGGTCAACCCAACATTCAACATTTTTTGAATGTTCACTTCCTTCAAACTTAGAACCGGTTTTGCTATCACATGTTCCAGGTGCAGATGTTATTTTAAAACAACCAAGAAAGCCAATTGAAACAGGAAAACATTTTTGACCAAATGTTTTTCGAATTTTCTCCTTTTCAATACCGCACGGTCGACGATTCAAGAAATGTTTGCCTTATAACTCGCTAACTGTTCTACAAAATTGAAATACATACGAACGAACATCTCTTACTTCCAATTTGGTATATTCTCCCATAACAGCTTCATACCGTCCAGATCTTATTGCTGAAAGTGCTCATAGTATACACATATCTAATGTTGATTTATTTCCATTTTCCGTTCTGGTAGAAGGCCCCCATGTGTCTGGTCTACTGTTCATGAAGTCAATCTTCATTTTATTGAAAAAGTATTTCGAGACATTGAACATGTTCTGGAACGTCCAATTGGTGCACACATCCCTCATCAATATTTAATTGACCGTTCGTTTAGACATAGAGCTACAATCACATTCCATAGTATTATCTAAAGTAGTGTCCCCTTGCATCTCCACCTCAATATCTTCTTTCTCTTGGATTTGGTTTAACACCATTTGGAGTAATTTTTCCTGTTGTAGTTTTAGTTGAATTATTACGTTGATTATCTTCCATTGCCGGTTGTGCTTCTTCTGTGTTGCTTTGAAACCAACATTGGCCACACCACTCGCAACACGTGCCTTTGACTCCGCAGTTAATCCACCATTCGTAAACAATTCACTGATTTTGAAGCCAATTTTGCGTGTATGTTCCCTACTCCGTGTGGGAAAATTCTTTCAGCCTTTAACGAAAATGTAACGACGCTCTACAATACCAAAACTACTTCCCGTTCTTTCCCGAAAAACAGCAATGTCTCCTTCACGCTCAATTATATTCTTTCTTATTTCATACACATTTACAGGTACTGTACATATATCAACAGCTTCTATGTACATATCCACATTATCCTTGTCATCAAAATGACATTCCACTTTACATTTTCATGTTTTCTACATTACACTTATTTTTATTGCATCATTTCATCGTTTCCCTTTTACAATACAGTACACTACCTGTCCCTTGATTGGATATAATATTTTAAAACGTACACATTTCGTTTTTTTACACGTGCTTTCTGAGCGTTTTAAATTATTTAATATACAAAAATTTGCCTACTATTTCCCTGTTTCAGGCACGCTGTATGCCTCTTTGTTTACAAAAGAGAAAATTTCTCCAAAAAATTCACCGCGCTAACTAGAGATGCTCTTAGAGCATCTCGACTCGTAGCACATGAATAAACGGGAAACAATACCAAACCTACACTCTATACTCGAAACGTGCCCGAAAAGTGTGTGCAACCCAACTTTTCAAGTTTTTTACAATAAAATAAAGAAACAACAGTACTGTTGTTGAATGATGTAAACAAATGGACACAGACATGTGTCACAAAGCATATAGAATGTATATCGATATATGTTGAAAGGCCCCACAATATAATTGAGAGTAGGTTATAAAATAAAGTGCAGATGAAAACCCGCCATGGAAATGATAACCCCTTCAAAAAGTAAGGAATATTGCGATGACTTAAAAGGTCATAAACATGCCCGCCTTGAAGATGAAATGCAAGATGAACAGACAGTTAAACGAATGATGAGAATGCCCATTGAAGGGTTGGGACGGTGAAAAGAGAATGAGAGAATGAGAGAATGTATGCCTATGAATGCAACAGGAGAACTAAACAATGAAAGAGATCAGAAAAGGCCGGTACCAGAATACCGACAGACGGCAGTGACGAACCTACCAGTTGCCCACGAGCCATACGAAGAGATCTCTCCCAGTACCATCAATGTCAGATACCCCCATACATTTACAGTTATGGGGCAGAATCTTCTCTATCGTCCTCACAAGATGGCAACTTGAATACTGCACCGATATTTATCACAAATAAAACTTGAAATAATGCATATCGCAAAACTCTTCGACGATGGATTGAAATGATTAACATGTTTGCAACTGCAGACAAGAAATGTAAGGCCATTAAAAATGATGCCAGTCACTTAATATTTTTTGTCTTTTGATGATACTGCGCAAGAAATGATCCTTCAAGTGGAGAACACTAACAAGTTGAGATTGGATGGTGAAGATGAAGACGGGACAAGAACTAAGTTAGCAGAAAACATTATAAGCATAATAGCCTATGAAAAAGCAAATGAAAAAATAAAAATGGAGGTTAGCTTATTAACTGGAATTCAGATGTGTCAGCGCCATAGCAACGAGTCTCGTTCTGCATTTTGTAATCGGTTTAGTAGAGGAGTGTCAGGGTACATCAACCATACTGGGCGTGTTTCAACTGAAAATAACCGACAGTTCGCCATCATGATGCTCCGAAATGCGAAACTTCCCGTTGATACTATAGACAGCGAAACATTTCAACTTTTCAATCATTCGACATGATGTCGCCCAGAACATGCACCAGACCATGCATGACAGTACGAAGAATGATATAGAAAAATGGATTTAACAGGTGGAAGATGTGAAAAGCTTGATTAACTTGATTAACAACCAAGAAAACACGAACAAACAATTTATTGGCCCGACTCAACAGATGCGTTAAAAAAGCAATACAAGTTGCCGATAAGAAAAAAGGAAATTTAGTTTCATTCCAAGACGCGATCGACGTGTTTTATAATGTTAGGGCGGACAGTCCTACAAGAAACATAACGACACCCCTCTTAGGCGCTACTCACAGTAAACGAACATTTGAATATTTCAAAGATAATGTTGAAAATATGAAACAAGAATTGTCTTGTCGTATATGTGGAAGCTCGGGACACTGATGGAGAGATCGTTCCGAGTGCAGGAAAACATGTGGCAGAAAAATAATAAATTATGTGAATCTAAGAGAGAAAATAACGAACGGTTCAGTCAGCTCACTCGTGAACATATAAGGTACAAGAAGGGGATTTCGGACGGAAATAAAATTGAATCTATTAAGTCCCAGAAGAAAAAGAATTATAGTTCACTTTTTCAACATGGAGGAAATTAAAGCTCCATAATTCCCTCATAACCATCAAAAACCAACCAGACTGTAACCCTATTCTTGATGAAGGAGCCCCTACCTCCACAGAAGGTACCATAAACGCTGCCAGACTGTGCAATATGCTTGGAATAAACTTCACTATATCACCACCCCGTTTCATCTACCACCATGGTTGGGGAAACGACTGCGAAAATGCTAAGAGAATAATTGGCACATAGTATTTGACTGTAAGTGACATCTTTCACAGACCCACTAAGATATCTTTAGATTTGGTCGAAGGGGAATCACCACTAATGATAGGCTTAGATTTGAAAAAGCACTCGACCACATCAAACATGACTCAACCATCAGTATTATAATTTAAGAGATCAACCGACCGAGAAAAAAGAAGATTTTTCACATACATAATGGAGGATTGTGGAAATCAAAGACTCAAAATCTATATAGCTCCACACGATCAATCAAAAATATGGACACTAATGGCAACAGTCGTGACACGCAAAAATATAGATTTTGCCAGAAAAATTCACCGATATACGCACGAAACAGAAGAAGAGATGAAAGTAATATTAAAAGATGCAGCGGTACCGACAGATGGTCTGAAGCGTGCATGCAACAAGGTGTACCAATAATGTGAAATATACGCCTCAACTAGTCAGCCAGAACCCAGGAAAAAACTTTGACTCATGTAAATACTGCATTCAACGAGGAGATGCAAGCTGACTATATGTTCTTTTACATACGTGGAGAAAAATATGAAGTGTTGAACATGGACGATATGGGAACAGCGTGCTGCGAACGAAAAATGGCCTCTACAATATCAGCAAAAAATATGAAGGAAATGTTGGAGGTGAAGTGGATGACAAGACATGGGGCACCAAAATAATTTAGAGCTGACCCAGAATTCTGTAAGCGGGACCTTGAAGAATTCCTTCATGGATATGGTACTAAATTAAATTCGCGCCAATCACGTTCGTCCCATAAGAACGGTAAGGTGAAACGAAACAATGGGGTATTTAAGACTATCCTATACAAGATATCAAAGGAGAACACCGGGGTCTCCCCAGCCACAATAATAGCACGAACCTCATTCTTAAAAGATGTTATGCACAGTAACTCTAAAATGTGTGCTTTTCAATTAACACGTGGATAGACTCCATTCATTGTCGGTTTACCGTCATTAGTAGTAAGTCAAGATTTAATTAATGCACACACTGAAGGTGGTACCGGCACATTACAACGGGTACTCCGGTCACGATCACCAAGCCTCATACATGGAATCTTTCTTAAGCGTGGTACACGAATCTGGATGTATTACAATACATCCAAACAGAAAGATCCTGTCAGATGGGTGGAGTCCCGTGTTATTGAAGCACTTCTACGCTTTGTGAAATGTAGACGTTCTGACAGAGGACCAGCAATGATAGTTGCGTACGAGCATGTATGAATTGGCCCGAAAAATTCATTATTAAAATAACTACTGGTAAGTAGCCTTGAGGATGAACTAGCTCGTGAAGACACGTGTCATACACCCGAAAGTAGCAACAACGAGACAATTATGTAGGAAATATTCAACGACGAATTTGAAGATATTGAGGAGATCAGTCCATTAGGGAGATGTAAATCAACATCTCTAATGACAAAGGTTCTCAGCGGCAGACAAAATATGGATATTGGCCATCAAAAAATAGGACTCGAGTCAGTTGAAGGTAAGGAAATCAAATCAGACTAACAAAAACCTCTGGATGAAATACACAAAGTTATATGGAGCACCCAAATAACTAGAAAAATGGATTTTGCTCCGACATGTATAGTTGATAAAGCTGTATGAGAAGAGATCGATAAAAATTGGAAAGGATCATACAGAGTTGTGAAGGATAAGGAAGTGTATAGGAGCGCCAACATCATAACATCCAACGTAATATACAAGATTAAACAAGAGGAGAAGGATACTAAAGGTCTGAAAGCAAGACTCTGTCCGCATAGAAATAACGATCGCTTCAAGCTTCAAATCAGAAATGATTCGGCAACTGCGCAATTTAACGTATTAAGATTCATGGTGAGCATAGATACAGTCTTAAACTTCAGACTTGGTTCCTTTGATGTCAAGGGCACATATTTCCAAAGCGGACCAAATAAAAACGAAATATCTGTACGCCCACTGCCAGAAGCTAACGCCGAGCGTCGCATGCTATGGACCCTCATAAAACATCCATACGGAATTACCGAAGCTGGTAGACAGTGGACAAAACTTATGGATTGTCGGATGTTGGATGAGGGGTTCGAAAGAGTTATTGGTGTAAGTCAATAGTTTATAAAGAGAGATAAGGATGATGCGATTGAGCTGTTTAAATTGAAGGTAACGAGTCATCTATTAATGGCTGGAACTATAGAAATGATGGAGTGGTTTACAGTAGAAATCAAGCATCGTTCCGAAATAAGGAAGGCTATCATAGATGATGAAATTTCGTTTAATGGAACAACGGTCACGCAGGATGTAGATGAAAATATCAAGATGTCCGTGGAATCATACGTGGAATAAATCAAACCGTTAAATATAAGCGATAAAAGAAAGAAATAGCGAGATGAACAAGCAAAAGACAAAGAAATACAGGATTTCCGATCTATAGCCGGTGACTTAGTGTGAGTAGGATGTGGTTCCCTCCCCAATCTGCGTATACAGCATCATACAGGCAGCAACAAGTCCTAAGATTAACTATGCACGATTTAGTGGAAGCGAATGCGTAGTTGAAAGAATTAAGGAAATTTTATCAAGTTATGATTTTTAACCGTCCAACTATACACGCTACTGGTATGGATGTTGTATCATTCTCGGATGCTGCCTTTAATATAGCCAAGAAACATAGCTACGGGCATACAGGTTTCATTGGCGGCACCCAATTTAGATTTTATAAGGGTATGCTGGACACATACCACATTATTTACTGGTCAAATGCTAAGCAGATACGGGTACGTCATTCATCATATGGTGCTGAGATCTTGGCGTGCACAGATGCAGACGATAGGGGGTATGTAATGAAGTAATCCCTCCGTTCAATATTCCAAGAGGAAGACATCATACATGACCATTCAGTAGACTCAAAAGGATTATATGACATCGTGCCAACATTGCATGAAGGAGAGACTATTGACTCAGACAGAAAGTTCAAAGGATAAGGGCTTCATTGGAATCAGGTGATATCAACCGACTAACATGAATTCAAGGGTACGTAACCATTGCCGATGCATTGAAAAAAAGAAACCCGCACAGCCGAAAAATGCTTAATCGCATTACATCAAGCGGGTCCTTGAATCTTCCATTGCATCAAAGTTACACAGTGGATAGTGAAACCTGGAAGCGAGCTGTAGTCGACAGAACAATTAAGTCGACTCTGGAGATGTTGAACGATGTAAACAAATGGACACCTACATATGTCACAAAAACATATAGAATGTATATCGATCTATGTTGAAAGGTCCCACCGACGAGCCATACGAAGAGATTTTCCCCCAGTACCATCAATGTCAGATACTCCCCAGAACTTTACAACTGTAAAGTACATGTACAAGTAAGGGGCCTATAAGAAGGCAGAACATATTTTATGGGTGACATGCTGTATGCGATACCAATGAGATCTGTAGAAATAAGTAAAATACTCGCGCCGTTTCCGTCGTCCGCTTTTTCTTCGCCGGAATGGATGAAAAGATCGGATAGATTGATCCTATTATCGACAGAATAAAGAAAAGGCGGGAGGAGAGTGTGGCTATTTTTGTGCAGAGGACGATACAATTACAAGAAATGGTTTTTGGCGTTTTGCAACTAATCGAACATCAACAACAATCGGCAGCGGTAGGATCGTGGGGTGGTGGAAAGGATCGAATAACCTACGGAGAGATAAGTTAACATGTTTACGCGAACATTTAACAAGCGAATCGACATACACGGACAAACTATTTCGACAACGATTCGAAGTTCTGCGTGACCTTTTTTTTCGTATTCACAGATATTTTAAGGCTGAGGCGGGAGGTTTGGGAGATGAAGCCATCTGAAAATGGATTTGGCCACAAATCTAAAGTAAAGGTCCTCGTCTGTCTACGTTTCCTGCGAACTGGGGACTCATGTGATAGAATGAACGATGGGGTGAAGATGTCGGAGGAATCTAGAAGACTTTACTTCAAACATTTTATTAGGGACACGGTGGAGCTATAATTAAACAGGGTCACGAAGGAATAAATGAGAAAGATTGAATAAGGATAAGATGAAGTGGGGTTTTCTGGATGTGGGGGTTCAATAGACTGTATGAATTTAATATGGACGAATTTCCCTTACGATGAAATTGGGAAATATCACAATGGTAAGGAGAGTAAGATTGTTACAATAGTAGTAAAAGCATGGTATGATCGTGGACTCTATTTATGGAGTTAGTTTGATCGGTGTCCGGGGACGAATAATGATCTGAATTAACTGGCAGTATCACTGTTAATACAATCGGTACTGAGAGGGAATTTTAAATTTGAAAAGCAAGAAAAATTTCAAATAACTGATAATGGGCCTAGAAGGAAGCAACTTTATCTACTGGGTGATGGGATCTACTCTAATTGGCCTCTTTTTGCGAAACCGATACACGAACTGGGAAACGAGGGTGAGAAGATTTACACCACAAGAAAAGAATTGATAAGGAAAGATATTGACCGATTTTTTGGATTGATTCAGTCGAGATTTGAGATTTTGAGAAGGGATAACAGAAGATGGGATAAAAATCGGTTGTAATGATATCAGAAGTATGCGCAATATTTCATAATGTCATAATTCGAATGGTCCGACTTAGGGAATTGGTGTGTGTGGATGGGAGTGATCTGATACATGAACTATATGATGAAGAAGTGTAACTGGAAACTATTATGAGAGAAGAATAGGAACGGGAAAATGCTACTGGAACGGAGGACGGGGGCGAAATAGCAACAGAAAATCAGCCCTTCAATTTGTTTGCGAACCAGTCGTTGATGAGATAGTACCAATTCACAAGCCGTAGTACTTTTCGAGCGCTACCAACAGAACTAATTCAACGGTTTTTCTAAGGTATTTAGAAAGAAGTGATGGATAAAGGTTGTTAAGTTATTCGTGGCTATAATATTTTTGCCTTCAGATTGATAATGTCGTCAACCTGTTGGTTTTTTAGTTTTACGTTTCGCTTTACTTTCTCTTTCCTTTTCCCTTTCCATTTCCATTTCCATTTCCATTTCCATTTCCCTTTCCCTTCGCTTATTGCCGTTGGCTTTTCTTACTGGCTTTTATTATTGCCTTCGGCTTTTCTTATTGGCTTTGGATTTGGCTTTAGATTTTTGCTTTGGCTTTGCATATGTATTTTCTTTGTTTATTGACCTTTCCCTTTGAGTTTGCGTATGGCTTTCCCATTTCCTTCGTATTCTATTTCCTCCACCGTTGCTCTTTGTCTATTGCCTTCTCCTTGCCTTCCAGCAACCATAGACTTCCGCCAATTATAATTGTCCTTAAATTAAAAAAAGAACGAAGTATTTTAAAATATAAAACTGTAAAATACAGTTCACCTTTAATGTTGTTTAAAGTTCTTTCGTCCTTATCTGACCCATCGCTGGTAGCCCATCTTTGTTCAAGTTCAATGTCGATTACATTGTCCTCTCTCCTTCAATTCACTTGATTAAATCAACTTCTACTTTAAGATCGTTTACGATGAAAAATCGCTTCAATTATCGAAGTTCAACCCTTTTATTTATGAAAAACTTTAATCTTTAAATTTTAACTTTTAAAGTTCATTTGTCCTTATTTTCATTGCTTTAAATAAACTTTAAATATCACTAAAGATAATTGGAGATCATTGGTCATATTGTTAGTCCGCCATCCTCATTGTTAAAGTTAATGCCGATGTCTTTTTCCGCACCTTGGGAAATTGCAAGTACCCAAGTACCTTAAGGCTCATATCTGACACCATTGTATGCGTACCTTCCTTTAACTTCCATTCCTTACCTTCATTGTAACCTTCGTTCATTTTACTTAACATTAAAGTAAAATGCCCATGTCATTATTACCTTCCTTGATCCGACTCCCCACCTGGCAAGAATAAAGCATGCTCATCCCCTCCCCCTTGCCTAATAAAGACATTTCATATTCCCGTTCCTGTTTGCCTTCAGTTATTGATACAGTCGTTCCCCAGTCGTCCCCTTCCCCCTTGCGGTAAATGTTCAAGTTCGACTAATTTAGGAATTACCACACGAGGGATCGTCTACTGTAACATGGGCATTGACTTTGACAACTTGTTAAAGTAACAACCACTTGTTAAAGTAACAACGTGTTAAATTCAACGCCCAAGTTATAGTAGTTGCTCCCTCGTGTGGTAATTGCTAGATTCAATGCCTATTATCGTCCTCCCTTTCGGTAATTGTTAAATTCAGTGCCCATCCCCGTCCCCCATCCCCGTTGCGCTAACTGTAATTGTTTGTAAACTGGGGACTAAATGCCACCATGGTGGGAAAGTACAAAAGGGGAGAATTTGATTGGCTGCTGTAGCGAGCCAATAGGATCTTGACAAGTACACTCCAAAAAGGAGGCACCTCCGCAAATAGAGACGCCGGTCTTCCTCCCACGCATCTGCTGGGATTTGAACGCCCTTTCTGCCAGCTACTAGGAACTTGGCACAAACCAGTAGGCTGCTGAACAGAAAGGTAAGAGACAGGAAATTTATTAGGGTATTTGTTTGGAGCTGATACTGCCAGATTTAATATTGACGGTAATTGAACAACAGTATTCATTCCGTTTTCCTTTTTAGTTAGTCACATACGTCTGCGTAATAATAAAACTACTCGGTACCCTTCATGGAAACATACATGTTATCACTGTGTTGAAAAAAGATACAACCTCTGGGAAGACCACAAATAAGTTCCACCGGGCATTACATTATCAATGGAATACGAACGCGACGAACTTCATGTGGCAAAGATTCATTGGGGGAGAGTGAGAATTTTGAGCTTTGGTCGCTTCGCTTATGCGCCGTACTCGAAAGTAAGGATCTTGCCGATGTCGTGTATGATCGAGAGGAAGATCCTAAATCACTGTTCAAAGTTCGTTATTGTTACCTTCAATCTTTTCCATAAACTTTAAAAATCATTCCCCAACTTCACCCATCTTGAAATTTCATAGATTGTGTTTCCATGATTGTTTTAATTATGGGACCGCTTTAATTGTTCATTGACTGTCTTCCCATTATTGTATTAAATAGGTGATCCATTTAATTAATTGTCTATTCGTCATGGATTTTTTTCAATTATTGTTTGCTTGTCTATTGTTCATGGATTGTCTTCATGGATAGTCTTTCCATTATTGTTTCTATTATTGTTGCTTCTATTATTGTCTTTTCATTATTGATTTCATTAATGGATAATTGTCTATTCTTGGTTCAATAATTACCTATCCATTTAAATTGTTGTCTCTCATTTCTTGTTCATTGCATTGTCGTGTATCAGTTCATGTCTCATTTCATGTCTGTTGTAATCTTGTTCGTATTATTGATCGGGCTTTTGAAGGTCTTCACATGCCGATGCTGAAAGAAGTCGATCGGAATCGTTCTTGGATCAGATGTCCATCCCTGCCGTTCATCTTTGCCGTTCATTTTCATGCATTTAGGTCTTTTATAATAATTGTTAACCACAGTATATTTGTGATCCACTGCCCTTTTTGCAAGAGCAAGTCCATTGTGGAATCGTCCACTTCATATAATTAAACGTTCTCTTCTTTTCGCCACCCAATTAATATTTCCTTCGCTACATACTTCGTTTGTCCACCTAATCAAATTTTAAATTATTCCATTCCATTTTTAAAATATACATCGTTTTGATGATCAGAATCATTCTTTTTATCTTTGATGATCATAATCATTCTTTCCATGTTTGATGACCATAATTATTCTTTTCATTTTTGATGATCAGTATCATTCTTTTATCTTTGATGACCAGTGCCATTCTTTTTCTCTGATGATCAATATCATTCCTTCCGCTTCGATAAACAGTGTCATTCTTTTTATCCCTGATGACCAGTGTCACTCTTTTTTCTCTGATGATTAGTACTGTTAGCTGGTACTGTTCCGACGCTGTAAGCAGATTTCCGTAGATGCTTCTACGTACTTAAAATTCAGATTAAACTCTCAGTTTTCACCGCTCTGATGGAATGGAAACACTTGATCCTTCCTCAGTCGTTTGAAACCAGGTCGTTCCCAGGGAAGATAATTCATATACCTTACTGCGACCTACTATTACTACTCCTTGCACTATGAAAGCGTTAACTAACTTCCAGATGTAGTTGACTCAGTGATTACCGTATGAACATAGAACGACCTGTCTGCGACAATGGAAACGTAGAGCAACGAAACAGTAGAAGTCAGGCTCTTGTCTATTCGTTGAGTTGCACGAGAATCACAGAATTAGCAGCAAAATACTTACTGTTATACTTACTGTTAATCACTGAATCTGTTAGCTGTCAATTCGTCACTTGATAACTTGTTGAAATCTAACTTCATCAGACTAACTACCTCTCTCTTCCCTACTGCTGTATTTATAGGAAAAACCAAGCAATTTGTTGGAATTATGACTGATTCAATCGTTCATAATTCCAACTTTCCTGAATTATTATTCAATCACTTGCAGACACTGTCGCTTGCGCGATTCGACCAACCCTCCCTGGCACTCGTCCATCTTGTTTCACTATTACTTTATTGATCTACCAATCGCGACTGATCTTCCTCTATCTCCGTTCTTTCTTCATAGATTTTTTACTCGTGGTCCTTCATGGCGTTGACCAAAACCATTGTCTCTCCTCTACCCCCCAATGGATATTAATAACTCAATATATCATTATTACTGTACTTAAACTGTCGTGTAGGTCTCCCTACCTCGTCACACTGTAAGTAATGCCAAATTAAGCATTTACATTTTTTATCTATCGTGTTCAGTCTCATTCTTTTATTTTTATGGACCAATGTCATTGCAATATATATGATATTTGGTACTATTACTTTGTTCACTCTTAAAATTGTATGACTTTATATCTTTGATATTCACTACAATTATATTGTTTAATTTTCACATTGCATGACTTTGTTCATATTATTATATTATGACATTCACCATTACTTTGTTCACTATTAAAATTGTATGACTTTCTATCTTTGATATTCCAATTGTATTGTTTACTTTCCAGATTCCATGAATTTGTTCATATTATTATATTACATTACCAATATCTATGATATTCAATACCATTAAAATGTTTACATTTAAAATTATATGACTTTCAATCTTTCAAACTGACTACATTTATAATTTGTACTTTCCAGATTTCATGAATTCGTTCATATTATTGTATTACATTAAGTACTTCAATTAGTACATGCATACATGAATACTGTTTGATTTTTTCAGTTTTGTGAGACCGTTTCATAACCATCCACATATCCGTACGTTCATTCCTATAATTAACGAACAAAAGTTTACGACTTCATAATTTAAATAAAGTATAAAAACATTTGGGTTGTGTGTCCTGTTCGATGAACATGAAATACGTTGGTAGGTTTGAGATGCATAATAGCGGTAGAAATATGTGGTAGAAATATGTCTACTGTTGACTTAATTGTCATTGTTGAGTTTGTTATTATTTTTTACCATATTTATTTGATTGTTGTCGATGAGTTTATGATTAATAAGTTTATGATTCTGTCTTATATCATGTTCATTTGATTGTTGTCGATGAAGTTATGATCCAGTTTTGTTTTCCTTCTTCGCATGGCTCATGATTCCGAATGGAGATCGGACGGCGAGAAAATTTCGAATAACATTCAATTAAATGTTATCCGAATTCGACACATACGTGTACAATCTGTATTATTGTGCATATAGTACCGTCTACAGTAGCCTTGGGTAATCAAAAACGTGTTAGGCTGATGATTATAAGCCAGTTGGAAATGGACACTGTATTATAGTTTGGCTACATTATCCTCCTGTAGTCTCATTGAAAACAGACGGAGTGACTCCATGAAGGAAAAGATGTATCACGATTATCATCATCATCCTGCTGAAACCTAGTTCATTGGGGTTGTTTCTATTGATGATTGATTAAGTTTGCAATGCAAGTGAAATACATCTAACGAGTATGACAGTAAAACGGAAGGGAGGACGAAACAGTCGAGCGGGGCGCGGTGATCAAAATGAACGTGAAGAACGTCCGACAAATTCATGACATATGTTATAACTACTACGTTATAAACAACATAAGTAATACGTCAGAACAACACATGAACGGAACAGGCATACAAAAAACCAACAGGTTTACGACTTCGTAAACCTAAAGGAAAACCAAAATATTTATTGCGCAACTTAGTTATCCACCTCCACATGTACGTCAGTTTCATTCACCTTCTCTGTCCTTCTTTCTATCCACTCCATAAGGATCCTTTGGTACTCGACAGAATGTTTAGGAGGAATTGAAGAATCATGTAATCATGATCATTCTGTCTTTCAGTTTCTTGTCCATGTGCCGTCTTTTCCAATACTTTTTGTGTTTCATTTACACCTCCCGTGATATTGCTCATAGTTTCGGCATTTTTCCTCCCTTCTTATCATTGATCATGCCCCTTTTTCTCGATTTTACTCCCTTTGGTCTCTTGTACACTGTACATCCAGTTTCTTCTATCTCAGATACTTTAGTACTTTTATCTTTGTCTTCCTCGCCCGTTGAACTGTTGATAATCATCAAATTTCCTGTCATTATTTGATGAATTACAACCTTCGCTTCATCTTCACTTTCCCCCCAAATTTTGGATGCTCGGATAAAAAATTGGCTGTCAGCATGTACTTAACTGGCTTGGGCATTTGATATGACC
>JAULBU010015889.1:0-21113 GCA_032358235.1 Odonthalia washingtoniensis | reverse complement strand
CCACCACCATCACAACTCGAGATGTTTATCTCATACTCATCCTCATATTCATCTTCATCCTACGCCACATTCATCATCTATACATCATCCCAGATTGTCGAAATAATGGATAGGAAGTAGAAAGGAGGATTCAATGGGAGGGAAAGGTGCTGGTGGTGATGGGATGGGTACGGGAACAGGTGAAGAAGCTGGTCGACGACATGGAAGTTCGTCCAGTACTCCATGAAGGACAAAGACAACGCCTTATGTACCAAAACGTAATAAAGGAGGTACTACCCAAGGCTCAGTTTCAGGCTCAAATTGATGTATCCGCTGTAAAGCAACAAAATGAAGTGAATGAACAGCCATTTAAAATTGAACATCAGGAAATTTATTTTCCTACTTCTGTATATGCTCCGCAACTACAGACTGCCTAGTTCACGACTGTTTGCGTACCGATATATGGTGTTTACGGAGCCGCTGGTATGTCTCCAGTTCCATTGAGAGGGTAGGTGTTGACGTTACCGGTGACAGGACATGTAATAGTACCAGGGTTCATGATTTTAGGTACTCCGAACGGTATGATTGGGGTAACTGCTATGGTACCTGCTACTTCAATGGTTACAGCAGCATCGACAGCTACAACACATGATGAAGTATGGATGGTTTCTACCACTAGTAATGGAGTGACCGGGGAAATGTAAGAAGGACAAACTATGGTAATGGGACATTCTTTTGGAGAAGGAGTAGGAGCACCTGGATTAGCTCCATATATGTCATATGTTCACTGAAATTCTTAACGGAATGTATTTTGCGCATTCTAATGGTAACGCTTGTAGAGACATTTGAGATGGGGATTGCGGTGAGTCCCTGACATTTGAATATTTGTCGGTTTCTCGCCGTTACTTTTCTGAACATGTTTCTTTTGATGGTAGTACTCTATCAAAGTCGTGCGAAAATTCATTGACGCCCATTTCATCCCCGTGAATATCAGCATGACCTTTATCACCGTCGGCGTTGTTCGCTTTGACATCGGTTGCAGAAGAAGATGAGCCAAATACGATGAGCGTTTGAGACTTCACCACGAATTTGGTCGAGCACGGTGACCAACGCACCTCTGACGAAAAATAATGTTAGAATGGTATTTGAAATGCGATGAAGGTTGGGTAAGAACGTCATCAAACGGTTTTCGCGACCGTTATTGTTGATTGGCAAATCTCTTGATCTCATCTTCATCCAGTGCTTCTTCCTGGTCGTGGGTGCCGTTTGTTAAAAATGTAATGGAAAACGTTTTGAATATTTTCAATCAATGCATCCTTTTCAAACGATGCATTTATTGAAAAATCTTAATAAAAATGTATTTCTCAACTTCCATAAACATACCACGATATCCCTAATCACCTGTATTCAGTTCATTATAATGAATTGTAATGTATGGCGGTACGGTGACACAAATGTTTGCTTGATTTTCAGGAAAATTATATCTTTCGAAAGGTGAATCGTGACGCTTTACTTAGTGACAAACTGATTGGAAAACGAGGCCACCGTTCGGGAAATATTTGGATCCAAAAAAGTAACAATTGCATCAAATTTAGAGTCAAAAAATTGAATTAAAATGTAAGGTTCAATTTCTTGAACAGTATAACTCCGAAAAATATATGTAAAAAAGAGAATTTTCATGGTTTTGTGTGGTGGGGATGTGCGAACAATTATTGAAGGGGATTCATCGTAAACAAGTAAACAAACTTTCGGATTGTCGTTGTTGTTATCCAACATCTCACTGTGTTGTGCCCTTTTGATCAACTTTAGTTATTTGTTCGTACATGTTTTTGCAATGACCGGTAGTTTTTTTATCCAACATCTTACTTTTTTGTGCCCTTTCGATTAACTTTATTTTTTTATTCAGATAACTTTTGTATTGACCGGTTTCTTACGACGACATTCTTTTTCATTATCCCTTACTAAATTTTGTAGAAATAGCCCTATTTTAACAAATGAACAAGACTCCCATGGATATCTAAAAAATATGATCACCGTTGTTGCGCGTCCGAAATATTTTGATTCAAACGATCTCCCACACGAGAAAACAATAACTTCTGGTGATAATTATAGTTTTTATATTTCACCACAAGATTATTATGCGACGGAGTCGCCAAAACTTCCACGTATGCTATCTTCCGCACCGTTTGATAGTTATGCACGACCAAATGCACCAGATCCCCATTTTGTGCGATTGCATCATGTGTTCAAACCTGATACCAGTGCGGTATACGGCCCTGGTAAAGTACACACTATCTCTATTGAATTTCGATACAAATCCAAAAAGCTTGGCTCAATACGAAATAGAAAATTATTCCACCAACTCCATCACATCATCCGCAATTACAAGATCAGTGGTAACTATGCACGCCCCGTGCCATAAGTGAAATTCTGCAGACCACAATATTACGAGCATATTATGCGGATATGCAGAATATTTCTAAACAATTTCGTGCAGTATTCTGAAATAAATAATATTCTTTTTCATATACCTCTCGTCATTGTCCCAAAATACTTCCAATAAAGTTTCACGCTTTCTTCACAATAATTTGACTCTTTCAAATGATTTTTGGAAAACATGTCCACATTGCACCAAAACAAAATCAAATAATTTTCGACATTATTTGGAAACTTTAAATATGTCCTGAAAGAAGTTATGCCATACCACCCGAAACGAAACGAAATTATTTTTGACAGTATCTTGAAACTTTTAAATGATTTTTGGAAAACATATCCACATTACACCAAAACAAAAAATGAATATATATATACAGATATATAATTCTATTTCCCCCCAAATTGATACAAATTAATTTTGACTGTATTTTAAAATCTTCAAATTTTTTTTTACAGAATATCAAAATACAACATCAAAGTCGATGCAAAAATATTATAAACTCGATTGAGATTTCCGAAATGATTTTGGAGACACAACAGTAAAAGTGCTTTCAATTATATTTCGACTGTCATTTGAATATTCGGAAATTAATGTTGCTACTATGGGCAGTATTATTCCAAATATTTCCCAAAGTGCTTCCCAAAAACCCGTGTCATATTTGAGACTTTTTGAGGCCAAAACATCGTGGCGTTTTTGGGGTAATTTGAAAATAAAAGATACAGACGATATACAAATAAAAAATCAACTACATTCAAGTCGCAATCGTTAGTTGTGAATCAAATACATTTCACATTTCTGAATGCATCTGTACAGACCAGACATTTCGTCATAGACCATGGATATAGTTTGGTGGGATTTTTTCCTGTCGGATTTCAGGGCTCAGATTTACAACGCAAAAAAATGTTACGAACATTTACAACGCGAAGCATAGGATTACATTTTTCACAATGACACAGAAAATGATGAAGTTATTTCCATTGACGGTCACGATCCACTTGCCTCATCATCACGGTGTGGGGATCACAAAATGGATTCATTACACAACGGAATGAACATTGTCCTTGCCCCTTCAATTCAAAATTAGATAGAGGTGTTTCCAGTTTTTACAAATACATACTGAAACTATATCCCTGTCATAGTGTCATACTGCTGCGATATAACAGAAAGTAAGGAGATGTCAGGTTTTTTACATAACTTTACACCAATACGTCCCCGTTTGAGACGTTTATGAACGTCACCCGATTAAAAAATTGTGCTATAACTGTGGCAAAGACTATACAGCACGTGACACAAAGAAAGTGAGCAGTTACTGCTTTGTTGAGATTAGAAAATGACGCATTATCTTCGACAATTAAATATGCTCTTTTAAAAGAAGTACAAAAGTCACTGCAGGATATTTCAATAGTTCAATGAGTCCCGTTCTTGGAAACGTTTAGTACGACCCATCCACAATTAGTTCTTCCTGGCATATTTTCAATTTTCACATATTAACCATTATACAACCTCAATCTCGGAACTTCAAAGTCAATAAAAACTTCTTTCATTACATATCTATTAACTCCGTACGTCTCCATACAATTCGTGGACAGGAGAATAAATGGAAAGTCTTGTCGGACACAGAGAACTGCTCTCTTACGAGCTTTTGATTCCGTTCTTGCTACAATTGAAAATCAGTTCGGTGCACCTGGTTTCCATGTTGAATTTCCAACGGAGGAGACCTCACAGCAGTTGAACTGTTTATTTTGAATAAGTCAATTCAAGAAACGTTGAAAGGGGACGACTTTGGATATGGTCTTCCATTTCGTAGCATTGTATATCCATAGATTTACTGGTTACCAAAATGAATCACCTCTGACAACTATTTTTACGAATCACACGACAATATGCAAGATATTTTATGCGACAACACGTCCCTCAGCTGGTTCAAGGAAACAGTTGCTGATATTGGTAACCGAATTTCAATTTTGAAATAAAAATACATACAAACTTTTGAGAAAAACTGCAAAACTGGGATACACACATTGAAATTTCATTGACTGGACCACATCGTAGAGAAACTTTCGAGGTTTGGAATTCTAAATATATTACGTGCTTCACCTTACGAGCATTTCAATACATTCTTCAAGAAGTCATATAGGTCTACATCGAAAAGGATTGTAACACGGATGGATGAAACATTCAATAATATAGGGACAACCAACCATTTGTGCTATACGTCATAGTTATCAACATGGTTCCTTTCTAAACATACATTGACATCCAATTACTTAACAACAATCAATGCAATCAACACTCACAGCACGATGTACAGAAAACCCATCTACATATTTGGTACGGGATAATAGAGCTTCGGTTATATTGAAGCAGATTGAGGTCATCATTAAACGAACGTTACTATACACCGAAGCAACAAACAAAATTCTTACTTCGATACTTAAAACAATATCACGTACCAGTTTAACAGTCTTCATAGAGCTTATTCGGAATTATTCAGAAGATATTGGAATGTCTATTATTTACTCCGAGATTACTGTTACCTTTTTCAAGTCAGGGTTCATATTTTGTGATCACATTCTGACTTTGGAACAGTACGATAGTTCTAAAAATATTTTTAATTATACTACACCATCGAAATTCCGTAGGAAACGCCAACGTATATCTGCAACAACACAAATCGGTCCCAGCCACATGGAAAGGAATGGTTTCGTCCTTATTAATGATGATGATGAACTTACCACTGTTTACTAAATACTATGTTACTAGTAGTAAAAGTACTACTTCTATTCCACCTGAAACAATGCAACACATGGAACAGTAAAATGTTCTTTTGTACAATACATGGAATTCACCCAGCCAATCTACAATATGAAGAAAGTTCTGAATTTCTTATTGTTACTTTGAGCTACAACGAATGAAATGGAGTAAATCATTCCAGGAATGGACTCGGCATCTCTGGAAAGCATTTTGCAGACAGAATGGTGGTACAATATCATCTTTTTGGACACCATATGTTCTTCAATACATGTCTTGCGGTCTAATATTGGAATTGATTCGTGTATTGAACAGTTACCATTGGTAACACAACGCTTCTACGTTCACAGTTTCTATAGAAAACGAGATTCTTTTAAATCCGTGCTTTCTCAAAGTGACACTGAGGACATCCTCACATGACTTGAAAATTTTCATTTATCCTTCACATTATAGTTTCTACCCTTCCTCATTTACGTCTTGATTTTAATCACTTTTCATACTTTCTTCGTCATCAAGCTGAGTACTTCGTACTCGAAAATCACGATACAGTTTGACATGTTTTTCAACACTTTTCCAATTACTTGCTATTTCTGCACTACAACAGTCATTTATAATTACATTCTGTAATACTATATATATACTATTCTACCTCCCCTCCACTGCAATGAAATCTTTCCATTTACTTCGTTTCTTAACAATTATTGTAGTTTCTCATTTCAACTGTCTGAAACTTTCTTCTCCCCCTACTCCACAGTCTGGTACTTCCAAATCTTTTGGTGCCCATTTTTCTACGTAATTTCATATTTTCCCAATAAACTGCTCAGTTGCCAGTTTTACTTTTTTCGAAAAATTTCGTTGAATTGTTCCTGAGCTCCCCCTAGGAGAACGTCCGAAATAAGTCAACGCTCCACGATAATCGTTCACAATGAACAGCTCCACACAGCTATTCATCCATCGATCTAGACGATAAATATTAATTAAATTCCCTTCCAAAATATCCCCTTCTTCGCCGTCAGGTATATATCCAATGATATCATGAAACAAGGTAGGACCAATTTCGTTCTTGAACAGATTCAGATTGTCTTAATCATCATCGTGACTATCAACACTACATGCTTCTACAGTGGTTCCGTTCCGTAATTGTATCTCTGGGATATTTCAGAAGTACCACCAAGATATATCTAAATTAACGTCCCTATTCTCTTTCATTAATGTGCATTTGGAAACTTTTTTGTCAGTTTCCCTTAGATCATCTGCTCTTGATTCTTTGAAATTTAATCTAGGCAATAGAGACATAGAACTAAGTACTTCGAAACATCAGTCTTTTGCAGCAAGTTTTCTGTCGGCTCATCAGTCTGCTAGCACCTGTTTCAGACGTCTCTCTAACGTACCAACTTTGCAAAACTATGCTACTAATTCGTTTCTCATTTTCACAGGACTTCAACCATTAAATAGTAAGTGTCCCTACAACGTTGAGTGTATATTCAACAACCTGCTCCGCGCAATGAACTCTATATCGTTTTCTATCACAACAACTTATACAGGTCACTTCGGATCGCAACGAATGGCTTCATCCATAGTTCTCACAGCGATAGTTATATACATCTACTTTTCACTCATATCAACATTTTGATATTATTACATTCATATTTATTAACAGTTCTTTTCTTTAATTTCTTTTGATCACTTTCCTCTTCAGAATTCTGATTACAGGTAACTTCTGCTATTTGACTACACTGGTTCTTCGAACAGCTTTGTATATTTTTTTATATTCACAATTAAGTACTTAAATTCTTTGATATTATTTCTTAACTACATTTTTCTAACTTTCATATATTACTATTATTTTTTTGATTTTTTATGTAAGCAGATGACCTTAGTTCTTCTCTCCGCATATATGGAATTGTTTAACCATGGAAATTTCAATTATACTGATTTGCATGTATTTTTGATAGTGGTTTTCGTGGTTCTCATCTTTCTCTTTCTACATTATTCTTCCTTCATTTTTCCACTCTTCATAATATTTGTACTACTTTCATTTTTACATATTGTTCCCATTTTTATTATTGTGATATTTTCACTATCACATATTGTGATACTTTCATTTTTTAAAAATAAATATATCATGTATACCGTAATTGTTATACATATATTGCAATGTGCATTGCACATATGCCATAATTAAATCTCATATAGTATCATAATATTTCTAAATATGATCCATATATGCGTCATATACAGAAGTACACTTTCGTTTTCATATGATTTCTGGATTCACCATTCACTTTCCTTCCATTAAATGAATGGGACTATTTAGTGTATCTGAACTTTTAAATTAGAGACATGAATGCAGCAGTCAATGGCACTTCCATTGGTCCTACATTTATCTTAAAATTTGCTGCATGTCCCATCCATTCACTATTGAAACATTTCTAGTTTTTTTATATAGTACTCATACATAGAGATGTCCGGCATGTGAAAGAAATTTCCAATTACACATCCGTGTCTCTTTTCAAAATGTGAATAGAGGGCCAGTCTATTTCTTCCATTTATTTTCCACTGTCGGTAAATAAATGCGTGCGCCTCATACATTAACACATACACTCTCTGTGTGAAACATGTAACGCCCCATACAGTTTGTCTTCAAATGCTGTAGTTTCTCTGTGTAGTTACCATCCGTAACCATTCAAACAGTGTAGTCCTGTGGATGTAACATCCTGTTCCCAAAACACAGACGCGAGCACTAGATAGACATACGCGTGAGAAAGTTTCGGACGCCATATATGTAAGTTAAAATACCGCCACCCGACAGTACTGCTAACTATGTGAGAACTCGATGCCATCTACAGCAGTGAAACAGAAACCGTCGATGAGAAAGACGAGAGAGAATAATCAAATGATGCAATGTGGATGGACAATGGTGGAAGTGATCTATCCTATGCTTGATTTACACTAACTGACCAAGCTGAAATTGAAGAAAGTTTATCAGAATCAGCATTCTTACACAGATATACTGCAGACACAATTAACAGGTATGAAAAATGATCCCGATTCGACGATCCAAGAAGCACATTACTTGTGCAATAATGTTCAGACAAATCATCACCATTAAACAATGATCAAAACTGTAACATCCAATCCAGAAAAGACTAATCATGGGGGATTGGACGATTCCTTACAAGGAACATTACACGAACACGTAGCAAGTATTCCTACGAACAGTGCGGCTGATTTGAAGGATTGAAAATTTATACTTGTGCCAACCGAAAGTCCGTGATGTACACACAACAATGAAAATTATGCTGCCATACATTCAACATCGAACAAGCGATTAAAAAATTAAAATTATAACAGGCACGTAGAATTAGCAGGTTGAAGAAATAAATATGCAAAAAATGATATGAGGTACCCTTTACTAAACTTGTCATCATCACCAATGTAATCTTCCTCATACTCATTGAAAACATGCCGTCAATTCTTTGCATGAAAGGTAGGCTAGGAAACGGACTTCAAATCAGCAGCAAAAAGGCGTTCATCACATACCACGACCAACGACAACAACTGGAATTACAGAATATGTTCTTAATTAATCTACGGCTTTCTTCTAACAAAATATATATTCCACTCTCAGCGAACTCTCGCTAATAGACTCCACGTTCGGACTCCCAAATATTCGAAAAACACGAAACTTACCACGTCGAGGCATTCGTAAATCACCTGACAGAATCATAAGTGAATCGATCAAGCGAATAATAGGAGCATAAAAAACATGTGCAAAACGAAGTGCAGCACAAAGATTATTTAAACTAACAGTAGGTACGGCAAATTAAAGGTTTAACCACGAGGTACAAGCCGACACAATGTGGATCAAAGGACGGGCGACGGTTCACATGGCTTACAAAGCGACTCACTATACTGCACCACGATTAGTACGTGAAAAAACTACATGTAATATTTGGAAGTCTATTCGACGGATGTGGAAATTGGTCTACTGTGAACTGCCGGTATTTTCACATCGATTAAGGGTCAACCTACGAATCAAAAGAATTTAAGAAGGCATATTTGAAGAATGGAATTAGAATCAAAGAGGAACCGGTAAAACATCCACGTGCCATTGGCAATGTCAAGAGATACCATACACATCAACATAGCTCCTCTATTACCATCCGCGATAAACTTGATAAGACTATTTCGGATGACAACTGTCTTCTCATGGCTACTTGTGCTGTCAACTAGGATATCAGACCCGAAGGTCTTTGCCCCATGCTACTTGTGTACACAGCGATCCCCGGACCTGCTCTCGTCACCCCAGCGGCCACTATAAACCAACAGTATGAATTAATAGACAAGGCGATGTAAAACGTTCAGATAACAAGCAAAACGAAAACTTTCTTTCAAGCTTACTCACGTCCATGGACCTCGTGGAGTTGAAGCCGCGTAATCACAAAGACTTCCCACTGGATCATGGGTTTGGGTACATCTCACTACATCAACGATCTGGAGAGGACTACACCGCTTCGTCTAAACAGAAAGTGAGACAGCAGTTTTACATGTCATGCTAGAACGACGTCTATTTTGCTCAACGTGTGGAAAGCCATGTTTTGCATGCACCATGGACGTATTGTATAAACAGCCAGATATATTACTACACACTTGATAATTGATAACCATGTAAATTCAGGACTTTGCAGAATCATGGAAGGCTGAACTACGCGACTTACTCACCAGTGGCACATTTAATTAGACTCCAAGACCCTCACTTCTCGCCAATACCAAAATAGTTGGTAGTATTTTTATTGATGAGTTGAAGTGCGTCTGAAAGGGGATGAGATGCAAGATCTGTCTAGTTGCTAATAAATCTATAAAGACATGGAGACATCTAAGAGAGCGAATAAAGTTCCAACCGTGCACCTGTACTCCCAAAGGCTCCTACTGGCTTTAGCCGTATCCTTACCACACGTACAAGTATTCACGCGTGATATGACTCAAGCATAAGTACAGAGAAAAACGAAACTCGAAAGATCTATGTACATAGCAGCTCCGCCTGAATTTGGTTTACAAGACTTCATGGCATTGAAAGTGGTGAAACCACTTTATTCTGTACCACAATCTGGTCTACACTACAATTTGACCTATCTTGAATACCATTTGGAGGAGTTAAACATTATCAGAACCAGTGTAGATACATCCTTTCTGGTTCACAAAACATGATGGGATGGTTGAGGACTTAGGCACACTCTAGGTTGACGATTCACTATCGTTTGGTACCGAAAACTTCCCACGAGACGAGCAATGAGCCTTAAATAAATTCATTTGTAAATATATAACCATACTTCATGACTGCAATTAAAACTTCAATGGCCTAAACATACAAAATAATAGCAATTGGAACATCCTGGTGATGCAAACAGACAAAGTGGAAAAACTTACCTTGCCCACAGACAGCAATGCGTTTATCTCGAACCGTGATCCACCCCAATACATTGGGGTCTGTACACGCACGGACATTTTGCGAGGAATCTAACTCATCGCCCACTGTGGGGAAGCGATGACAAAAAACATACAATCACGTTAATGCTAATATTGCCCACTACATATCCTGCAGATGTAAACGCGTATCCTTATCTGTAGTAGCAGCTGGAGTACTTTCCTCCTTTGCTTTTGATCACGTGTTCATTAAGTAACATGGCAAAAGAAATCCTGGATATCGAACTTGATATTGGCCCATATTTTGAATCGACGACACTTTTTGACGTGATAGCGGAGGATGGGGAAACTTACCAAAAACGTCTCCAAATCGACATATATGCACTAAAGGAAAGTTACGCCAATAGTGAATCAGCAAATCTCAACTGGATCCTGGGAAAATACAACCCCGCAGATTGACCAATTGAAAAAGCCCTCCGTGACACTCTCCCCTCTTGGAAACTAATCACGGCAAACCGCTTTGAGGTAAATGCCGTTAGATGGGCGATATCCTTAATACTGAAATTTTAAGCACTGGTATGTAAATTACGTTCTTAATACATGTCTGAGTATCAAGGATAACATACAGTACGGTACGCGAACATGTGCGTCCAGAACTGAGATTATGATACCAATATATAAATTATGTTGGTGACATGTTGGTCGAAAATATGGGATAATGAAACCTAGACGAACTATGGAAACGGATATGAAATTATAGAGTTTATATATCATCTATATCATGAATACAAAAAGTACAGCACGGGGGACCCGTGTACGCAATTTGACAATTAGACAGAATTAGAAGGTAAGTTAATGTATAGGGGAAATAATACACTTATCAAACCATAAAATTCTTTCAGTATGGAGGGTATAAATGACAGATAAGGAAAGCTGGAAGAGGAGAAGATACAAGTTTGGCAGATAAAAGTCGTGAAAGGGCTCGGATCTGTGCGTTGGTAGGCATTCCGTGACGGTTACATAAGCGTTCATAGGCCTGATGAGATCCATTCAGGGACGGGATGCGATCTCAATCTTCGTGAATTTTTGTATAAGCACCGAGAAAGATGAACTTTCTCATACTGTCATGTAGGATGAGCGGTGCAGATTGATTTAGGTCTATTTCGTGGTCGACGATGATAAACGTCTTAGATGTAAAAGACGGAAGGTCATGGAATCATTCGAAACAAGAGAAACCAGAACTGATGAGGACGTTTTCTTGTAGATGTGGTTGTACCATCACTCATTGCGACAGTTTATTTGGCCGGTCAAGGTCGGTTCTTTCATTCCAGACGTTGTTCTTTGAGGTAGTAGTACCTTTGATCGTGTCAGCTTCTGTGTTCATCTGAAGAATATTTACCAGTCCAGATTTCTATGGTGTGACTGTTCGGCTTTTACAGGAGATGAGACGAATTAATTAATCGATGAAATCTGTGCCCAGGAGGAGTGGTACTGCTAACTTGTCAACAAGGTTACACCAGACTCGGGCGCGTAAATTATCGATGAGGATGAATAGCATGATCATGTCACTGAAAGACAGTTTCGTTTGTGCTGTGTTTTTAATCTGCAAGTCTGCGCCGGTTGTTTGAATTTTTTCCCGGTCCGCTACATTTCATCGTGACGAGTCAAGTTTGGACCTGCATATGTGTCATTAACTGCGCAGATGGTTGCATGATGGGTTTGCGTGGTGCCCATCGTCCTGCATACTTTGTAGTTTCCATGGGTGAAGATTGAATCGAGATCAGAAAGTGGTTGAAAAGCGGAGTAGTGATCTATCGATGGCCCAGAGGACCGATGCGGATGATTTCATGAAAGAAGTGATGTTTTATTGCAAATTGAAGGCTCTTCAAGTACTGGGAAAGTTTGTTGTCCGGAAGATACCCCTAATTGCTCCAATTTTGGGTGTTCATTCGCCGTTGAAGCCAGAGAAAAGGCTGGATTAAGAGTGGGGGATATTTTTCCCCTGATTGTAATTCCAGCGAGTATCAGCTATCTGAAAATAATGAACTTTTTGATTTTGTTTGATGATGTACGACCGGAGATAGCTCGTATCAAAGTAAGGACATTTGAACGTCACGTTTTAGTCACAGGCTTAGCATACACCGCAGTACGGTCTCTTGTCCATCATTGCGGGGTCCGACAAGTTGTCGTGAACCATGACGCCGATGAATACCTCGGTAAAAATAGGGTAATCATGTTCCCTGACGGTGAATATATGGCTTCCTTTCGGAGCGGTAATAGGTCGTGTTGTAGAAACTGGAGTTGAAAGGATTGAGCTTACGGGGTATAAGTTCATGGTTGAGTGTGTTTGCCTAGAAGATTCGTATACGTCTGCCTGTGGGTATTCCAAACGATACTAGCGCATATCACGTCGAAGGTGATGATGTATATCTTCGAGGAAGATGTAGATGAGAAGTTCGGGTGTGTGAAGATGTTCCCTAATAGGAATTCTTTGCGTTCCAGTTTCGCTCCGTATGTGGTTGGTGATTCTATTGGGTCTGGACGTCACAAAATTACATCCTAATCGGCTCCAGCAGGAATTTCATGCCATCAAAAGGTACGTAGTAAGTAGTCTACTCCCATCGCATATTTTGAGAGATTTTACGACAGTACAGTGCGTTTTTTAATTTCTCAGACTTCCCAGTATGGTTGGAAAAGAATATCGTTATATGTAAAGACTGCCTTTTTGAATACATCTCTCGAAGAAGAGATTTACGTGACCCAACCGAAAGGTTTTGTAGAGGATGGTTCTTAAAGTATGGTTTAAGACAAGCGTCACGGGTTTAGAATGATTTACTGAAATCATTTATGATTGCACGTTTTTTCCAAAGGTCAAGGGCTGATCCAGCTTCATTTTCTTTAAAGAAGGGGCAAATTTAAATATTGGCAGCTGTATACGTGAATGATGTACTAATCACCGGAAACAACAATACGGCCATTGATGTAATAATCAATGCATTTTTAGAAAGATTTGATGTACGCCTCATTTGAAAAGTAAATAAATTTCTCGATTCTTCAATCGAGGATCAAGCATGCTCCTCGCTGAAAAAACCGAAAAATCATTCCATCTTCATGAAGATGGAGTGAAATTGCACTATGGTGGATTGATTTTCAGGATGCTGAAATATTTTAATATGTCAGACTACAAATCCATATGAGCTACACCTTCCGTTAAGAACAAATTGAAGTTACTTGTAATAATGTAGACCCTTCTCCGTGCCTTCTCTGAACGAATAGTTATGTAATGAGACCTACATAGATGACTACACAAGAACGACTGCGACTTTCCTCGTGAAGACCAATTTTCAAACTTTGGGCAACATAGAGTGGTACGTGAAATTTATGTCTATAAACTTTCATGTAATACAAATTTCGAAAACAGATCTAGACTCGGAGTACGGCTCAAGCAAGATAAAAATCTTCGTGCATGTTAACCAAAAAGAACATGTAATAACTGGAAGAGATTTTCATGCATGAAGGCATGTAGCGGAGCGAATGAACCGAGCTCTCACTAAAATAACAAGGACGATTTTGATAGATGCAGTTTTATAGAAATCATTTGGGGCATGCAATTTTTCATGCAACCACCATTCGCAATTGATATACAACAACAACATTTTGAAATCGACAGATTCCGTATCAGCTTTTCATCATATATAAGCAGACTGAAAACATTTCAAGCCATTAGATTATACATCACTAGTATATGTGCTTTTAGAAAATCAGTCCAAGCTAGATTTTACGGCAGATAGTGGGACCCTGATTGTGTCAAGCGCAGTTGAACTATGCTACACGGTGTACAATGACGATGAGAAAAGGATCTTCCAGGCTCATGAAGTCACGTTCGCAGAGGAAGATTTTAGACACATAGATTAGTCGAAAGAATAAAACCTGTATCGCATGATCCAGCAGGATTAAAAGTCTTTAAAAGTGAAGACTGTTAAAACCGGTGATGGGGCATAGACATTTGATAAAAATTTCCATTGACGTGGTTAATGATAATGCAAAGGACAGGATTATTAAAAATGAAAGCAATGTTACGGAAGATGACGACAAATTAGAGCACTTTAAGATTTGTGAGTCCAGTAAAGTGCCAAACTGAAATATAGGCCTGCCCAAGGGATCAAAGGACAAACAAAAACAGTAGCCCAACCTGTTGATCAACGTGTAATAATTATGTCGGATTAAAGTGCACCAAACATACAGTTGAATGATGGATCCACTCAACAAGTGAAGGATGCAGTCATGAGAGTCAACAATGGTGAAGCAAAACAAGTAGACAAAAACTCAGAAACCGTTCTCATAACCTTTGACAACAAAACAAGCAGTTATAGTTGCAAATGAAGAGAACGAAATAGAAACTTACCTGAATCACACAACCAAACCATGGAAGGGAAAACGCCTACAAATAGAGTAAAGGCATGTGATGGAAATTTTCTTGAATGAAAGGATTAAATGTTTATAAATTGGTAGAAACTCTAAAATACAGAAAACATATAGATAAAAATGGATATTTAAAGTGAATGAATATGAAAAGACAAACATAGAAAATTTTAAATCCCCCTCGGTCGTAAAGAGCTATATACATACGCATGGTGGACTATGATCTCACGCATGTTCCTGTTGCAAGGATCGCAACAATTCGACTTGTTTTATCATTGGAAGTTAAGTTACAGCATAAATTACATCAAAAGGATGTAAGTACGTCATTTGTCAATTCCGTACTAAATGACACCGTTCTTGTAGAATGACCACCACTCTACGAAAATATGATTCCAGATGGCAAACCCATCCAATTGCTTAAATCTCTGTATTATCTAATCAAGTATCGCGAAGGTTAAATCAGAGTTTAGACAAATTTTTAAATTGAACTTCCGAAATGAAGCCTAGTGAGGTAGACTGGCAGACTAAATTGACTTGTAATTCTTGTTAGGCAGTAACATATTCTGCTTCACAAGGGCTTAATGTAATAGTTTGTTCTTTTCTTGACGTCTAGTGAATGAGTGTTCCAAATTATGTGTGCAGAGAGACGTATATTGAGCATCTGTCATGGGATTCTGCGAAGTCAGATCGGATTATGTGGTTAGAGGAGATTCTGAGGACGTTTTGAATGTTATTCCGTTGGTTTTCGTGCTGTTGGGGTATCTAAGAAGGTGCTGAAGTAGATTGAAAGGTGTTTTCTTCGGCTTGTTGTTAAATGGGCGAGACAACTGATGGAAAAGGCGATATCTAATCTCGTACCATCTGCAAGATAAGGAATATCACGTAGTGCCGACTTAAATAATAGATTATATTTGTCATTGAGGCATTCTTGTTCGCTGTGATCCTCAAAAGCGGCTTTGTTTGGAAGGGGAGTGGATCTGGGCTTAGAATTGTGTAAGTTGAGTTTTTTTGTAACCTTTCTGATAATGTTTGTTTGAGATAGGGTTATTATGTTGTTTTTGTCCTAAAATATTGACCATCCAAGGAATGTGTGTGGTTGACCAAGATCTTTGACAGTGTATTTTGTTCTGAGGTCGGTGAGTAAGTGATAAATGTCCTTGGATTTTGGCAGCAGTTATGGGCAAATCGTCCATTGTTATTGGAATTAATAGTATATCATGTTTGGTTTTTTAAAAATAGATACAAGATTTCGCATGAGATTGTTGATAATTGTCTGATATTAAACTTTTTTCAAGTCCTGATTGATAAATATGACATGCCGGCTTAGAACCGAATAGGTTCATTGTTAATATTCTATATGTACAGTTTGGAAAGTTGAAGAGGCCATTAGATAGAGGAATTGTTTTTTCATAAACTATATGATCTGGATCATATCCTTCGTGAGTGAATGCGGAGGTAATATAGAAATGACTGATTTTGTGATTAAAGTTTTTGAGCGTGTGCGAATATTAGTCTGGAAGAGGCTTTTCAGCCTAATAGGCACCGGTATGATTGGGGTTATAGTGAAGCTTCGCCTTCATCAGATCTTCACGTACATCATACCGTACTTTTCGAGATAGTATAGAGCCATTAGAGTCCTGTTTGTAACGATATGTCATCGTTAATGAAATTAGTTAAAAACTTTTAGTAGGAATAGAGGAGTTAGTTTGCCATTGTATGACATTTTTTGCATGTATTTTTTTTTTGATATGGTTATCGTGCGCTATTGCACATATTTTAGAGTTAGGATAGATTAGTAATTGATTGAGATGTTTTGGTGCCGGTGTGCCGGCGGCAATAGTCGATGGCGTGCGGTGATGTTGATATGTTTCATGCTCTGTATTTTGATTGAACAGGATCCAAGTATGGATGGTAGGGTATGAAATCATTTAGTCTACGTACTGATAGTTGAGATGTATCAGTAAATATGATGATATATTGGGTTGCATTATTATTATGGAAGAAAACACACTGGGTATGATCGCGAATCAAGTTTTTTTGGAAGCATCTGATTGGACGATTGTCCCAAGAACGCCAAAATGTACAAATTATTTTGTAAATGTTTCGTTAGGTTTCCAATTAGATATAGGTCGTTTTTCAATTTGTAGTGTGGGCAGATGATTGTACTTGAATGTTGCATCTATTATAGCAGAATCACAATATTGAGAAGGGAATTTGCTATAGGCCATGGATGAACTTGCCACATTCATGAACATCCTCTCAATACGTTCCGAACGGGCGATCGATTGTATTTGATGGGGTGCTGTTGTGGATTTTCAATGCCGTGATTGGTTGGAAACGATATGGCTATGTGTGTTAAATATTCGCATACATTGTCAGAATGGAATCTGATTGGGTGAAGGCCATGTATATATTTCATGTAGTTCTTTGTTTCAGTGATTAGTTGGGCCAATTGTTCCGGTGATCGTATACGTTTTTAAATCACAAAACGTGATGCAGTGTCAGAAAAAGTCAAAAATTGTCCATGAGATCTGTCAGACGGTGGTGATATGGGCTACTTTATCACTGGCAATTGATGTGTCAGCCATAATATTGTCGTTATTTGATGTGCGGTGTGGATACGGGCCCATTTTCCATCTGCGCAGCCTGCGAAGATGAAAAGCGGTTTTCCTTCATTATCTGTTCCTCCTCAGCAGTAACAGGTAATAAAGAAACCTGGTGGTATATTAAGGTGGATGATAATCTCAAATTTTCTACTGTGTATGATGCTGCACAGGAATGGTATGGGTACATGATTGAATTCCATATGGGCAGCAAATACATCTTCATCTGTCTATGGCTGTGGTATACAATGAGGTAAAGACGTAATTAGTCGTTTTTGCTGATGATGTGCTCTTTTTTGTTTTTCGGTATTTTTGGGAGTCGTGGATTTTTTATTTTTTAAAACATGGATGGTGTTATTGTGTATAATGTGGTGTGGGTCTGCGTTCCATGATAGAACTTGTTAAATAAATGGGGAGTTTTGGAGTTAATTGTTGTACGTTTAATGACTTCGAGCATCTCCACCAATAAATCCAAAACGCAGTCCAATTACATTTTTTGATTAGATTGAGAAAATCTCTTCCACCAATAAAATGTAACGGAAAAGGAAAATCTTAAAAAGCATCGAGTTCGATTGGATTTTGCCCGGACGCAATCCAAAAAGGCCCGATTTGGATCGCGTTTTGAGCCGATCTAACATAAAAATCTAAATAAATTGGCGAATCTGACAGTGCTGCTTTGGTACACTTCTAGTACATGCAGGTTTTTTTATGGATAGGTTGACCCATCTTTTAGGTTTACCGGCAGCAAGAGTCTCATAAAAAAACGATCAAATGTAGAACTTCACCATCTGCAACAAATAGAAAATCATCTTCATCAATACATCCACCCTGACGTCAAGAAACGAGTATATTCTGACGAAATACGCGATTGGGTCCGGGAAGGGTTGGAGAGAAGTGGAAAGTCTATTTGCCATAATTGCTCTGGTAGCTGCATCAGAATATCCGATTAACGGAGTTGGGCAAAAACTACCAGTATCTCAAACTGAAATTATAAAACGCTACGAACAATTTTGTTGAGACGTAAACAAGAAAAGAATCAGCTATTTATGATGCAAAAGATCGCACTGCTAGTGCACTTCACCAGCACGATAAACGTATGCGAAAAGATTGGACCCGTTTTGAAGGATTTATTAAATAAATTTGGAGTGCAGCGCCAAATGCTGAACCGACAGAGGTACAAGTGCCGAAATTTACCACAGCTTTATACAATAAATGTTCTCTTCTATCAGAAATGTATAGTTATGTCATAGATTGTTCGAGAGATGCGGGGAGAATTTTCCCGTATGAATAGGCATTTCTATTATGCGGGAAACGCACAACTCGACTTTGACAGTAACTTCAAACCCACCTGGCTCTGATAGTGGTAATGGATACGGGACTGATGTTGTTAACTCTCATAGATCTTCCTATGAAAATGACAATTATGTAGGGGACTTGGAATTGATTAAAAATAGAACGAAAGGTGGTAAAAATTCAACAACTTCAAATGTTGAGCATTTTTAGAACAGAGTAGGGAGAATTGAAAAGATCAGTCGAGATAAGGGTGAACAGAGACTTGAGCGTCCAATGGAAACGGAAAATACGTGATATTTCTTCTCAGTCTCATGCCCTATAAAAAGGTGCAAGAGCGATTTCAGAACTTGCGAAAGCATCGAGATGTCGGAATTAATTAGCAGAGGGAATGGTAAAAGTTGAACTCAGGAGGGAAGAGCCCGAGCGAACACGTATCCGTGTTGAATCGTTTTCTATGGCTGAGACAATCTCAGAACGGCGAGACAGCTTCTTTTCTGATCATAAAAAATCGTTTCTCACGAAGATGGAGGCATCTCTGTATATAACTCGAACTGAGGATATAATCCATCCATTGAAGAGAGCGTTTTCAATTTTGGGAAAGAAATATCAATGACGATTCCAGACTTTTTGCATCAATCAGACGTTGCATCCTCAGCGACAACAGTAACAGAATAGTTACATAAAGATACAGGTGCGCAGGGTTTCGACTAAATAGTATCACAATTTTGGGATATAATAATGAAAGGTGAAGTGCTTTTTTAAGTTTCTTTACATACACGTGTAAAATCATTTCTTGTGATTAAATTATGAAATATTTTCATTTATTTTTAAAAATATATCTCAATATGTTTCCAAAGATGTCATTCCAAAATACGAAACACCGTTGGCATTTTGTTCGTCCACCACTTCCTCCCGAATTTAATCCGCTACCTAATGGGTATCGACGACGAGGGCGCAACTCCTAGTAGTGTTCGTTTTTTACATAAAGTTTCATCTAATCACAGCGGTTGGAATTGAATAAAGAAAGGTGAAGTTTTTTGTTTCACCATACCCGGAAAGAGACAAAGAGGGTAAAAAATTCATTAATGAAGCTTGTGGGAAATTCAAATCTGCATGTTTTGCAGTTGCAGAAAATATTGCTAATGATTCTGTTCTTATTATATAATCAACAGTTAAGATCTTACCAGAATTATTATCACCTAATCCATGTAAATTACCACGATCAGGTGATGTCAACTCTTCGCACCAATGACATAATTCGGAAACTTGCATTAAATCTAAATCTTATTTATTAAGAGAGTTAATATATATAGTAAACCAATCTAAAAGTTCTTCCCAAACTAATATATCGTCATCTCTATATGGGAAAAGTAATGCTTCTTGGTTCCTATGCTATTTTTTAAGTCAATATCAGGAAACCGATTATTTAATATCCATTTATCTCCATTTCTACCATTACCTGAAATAGATTAAGTATTACATATATCAGGTGCTTTGATTTGATCAATTGCTCCACCACGAGCAATGAGTGCTGTCAATGAAATACCATTGATAAAAAGAAGTTCCATAAAACTGACATTTTACTAATTTATCTACAAGATGCTGATCAGGTAATTGTCTCAGGTAATTGTCTACATGTAGCACATACGAATAAACCAGAAAGAAAATGATTTCGTGCTAAATTATATATAGTTTCATGCTAAATAGCATCTGCAACTTGAACAGTTAATTTGGCAGCTGTCTAAGTTAAATAATAAGTATCTTTTAGATTTGCAAATTTAAGCTGATAATCTTTTTGCTGATAAAGGCCCGTCATGTATAGCAAGTAGTAAAACAGATTGTCTTTCTGTTGGATTTTTAGGTACACCAAGTAAACAAGATGGACTGTATATATAACTTTCATCTTTGTTTGGTTCCGTTTTTTTTAGTGGTTAAGCCATATAAATTTCCTCTTCGCACTCCTTTAAATCCGGCGTATGTGATATAAAACAAGCGATGTTCATTTAATAGTTTAATTACAGAATAGTTTAATTACAGAATCATTTTCAAATCCATCAATTCCATTCATAATTGTATCATTGACATCACTGAATAATTTGTTTAATACATCCTTGTCACATCTTGTAATTATCATTATCATTATCATTATCATTATCATTATCATTATCATTATCATTATCATTATCATTATCATTATCATT
>JAULBU010015878.1:0-21115 GCA_032358235.1 Odonthalia washingtoniensis | reverse complement strand
TGGACTTCGTTTCAAAATTCTCGCAGGCTGGCGATACGATTATCGATTTCTGTTCGGGAACATTATCCGTTTCTAGAGCTTGTTTTTTACTGCCAAAATACAGCTGTTTCATTGCTTGCGAAAAGGATGCATCTTGCGTGACTCAGTCAAGACCGTATTTGTTGGAGGTTTCTGCACTTCACCTACTGAATCTGGAATCAGGTTTGCAGCTTATGCCACAGTTACAACAGAAGCAGAGAGATTTGGAACGGCAATGGATGCATTGAAAGGAAGAAAGAGGGTTGATATGTGGAAGACACCAAGTGGCATTTTGCCTGTTAAAAACTTTCCAGACTACATTCTGCACTACTTTGGAACAATCTAAAACTAGTATACAATTTTCAAGAAGTGCGAAAATGCACCACTATTCCAATGGAATGGAAAGTACGTTTCGATGTTTCGCAGCTCGTATCCGAAGTTCTTCCTTGGTTGTGAGGCTGGTGCTCTGTTTGTTTCGGTACGAAAATCAAGAATCAGACACCGCGAAGCTGGTCTCTTTTTTTCAGTGATAGAAGTTTCGTACCTAATGAACCCATAGGTTTCTACTACGGATCTCTGGTGTATACAGACTTGGGTAAACAAGGTTAGCTCGCAAGAACATATGGTGAGGACCTCATGGAGGTAACGGTTGAAGACTTTAGAAAATGGGCTGCCGAGATTGACATAAAACCGACAGACGAGAAAGGCGACCAGCATTCCGTTTGGGCTGTACCACCACACTTCTGTGCAATGAGGTACATTAACGACAGTCGTTATTTACCGGGTGATTTGGACATGCAAAAGGCTAAAAATGAGGACATAAAACGAAGAACATCAAATGTGCCATGGAAGGTGTTTTCAAAACCCAAAACAGTAACATCCTATTCCAACTATATGATGATGGTCATTGTGCCTTCAAGGGACATAGCTATTGGTGCAGAACTCTACTTGGAATATGGTCGTGAGGATTTTTCACATTACGAAACACACACGTTGTATCAGCCAAGGTAGATTGGACTTACTGAAAATGTTTCTTTCAGTAACAATACATTCTCCCGCATCTTTCCAATAAATGTTTCAATAAAATCGTGCTTTCCATTTCATCTTAGTGAGATTTTTCATCATTTTACATCGTTTTTATTCATGTAATGTCTTACTAAAAACTACTGCAGTAGTTTTAAGTTTAGTTTATTACACATTTTATTGAAATTTTACGTTTTTCAGTGTGTCACGTAAATACTATTTCGTTTATTTTCAAAGCCCACATCCTTTCTTCCCATTTTCCTCAAACATTTAATGAAATTAAAAAACGTTTGGCCCATGCCGTCCCGATTTAAGATAATATGCAGCTTTTTGGCACAAACTGCACAATACGTAGTCTAGTACGGATGTTTCATTTCGAAATCTCCATTTGGGCCCCATAAACACCTAGATTACATTCGAGACTCCACTTCTTTGAATCCAACATCCTTTTCCAAATACACTGACGTGTGTCAGTGACACATTACCAGTGGTAATCGGACGGGCGATATATTGAAGATGTGACTTACCGGTTCAAATACTTGTATACCAATGTAAAAACAATCATCCAAAGTAAAGAGTCCGAAAACCTAAAAATAGAATGATGGAAATTTTAGTAAAAAGGAAATGATTATGAAGATGTCATTTTGATTGCTGAGTTGAAAGAACAATGTCAAACGGAACGTAATAGTTAGTTGCAGTTACCTATAAAAAGCTAGAGAAAGGAGTCTGCTACCTACGTTGAGCCATATGCTACTGGGAATAAATGGCTCATGTGATTCGCAATAGTAGATGACTGATACACGAAAGGTTGTGAAAAACGCATGTTGCTATGCGAAGACGGAGAGGAGTGCACCATGTGAAGGGAAGGAATCGAAACGTACACCAAAAATCTAAAACCAAAGAAAGGAAGCCAATAATACAGCCCAATTTTTGTTCAGAAACGTTGGAATTACAGTAATCAGGAATGGTTGAAAATTTATTAATATTCAAAAAAATAATTGAAAATTAGGAAAACGTTATATGGGAATGCATATGTATTTGATATGTAATTGATGTATACCTATAAACAGGAAGGGTGGTGTATGTCATGTCAAAATGTATTATAAACATTACATGCAATTTTCATAAATGTAAAGTATAGAAGTAACAGATTTCAACCATCCATATTGTCATGTATCATAAACATTACATGCAATTTGTATAAAAGTAAAGTATAGAAGTAGCAGATTTCAACCATCCATATTGTCGTATATATAGCGGTATATATACTGTGACGAAGACATAACATCTGTCTCGCAACTTGTTCCGTAATACGCAAGAGTTCAACAATACAATTTTAAAATTTTAACGACACCAGCAGTCGAGACTGAACAGAGATCCCAACAGTTAATCTCAATGATATAATCGACCGTTGAATAGCAAATTCCAGAAGTACTCCGAGGGTGTAATCAGAGACGCAGAGAGAGGTAATCAGTCGAGATGAGTGTTCAAGGTGAATAAATATTCTAGAAATGTGAGAATGAAGACCATTCGCATGAAATTGATACTGTGCGAGCGGAGATATTGGTGCGATCGTTTGCTGTTTCTATTTGCTTCCTCGAGGGCTATTATGCTACGAAACCCATTGAAAATGTCATAAATATTCTGAAAGACAAGTAGTTCGATAACAAAAGGTTTTCTGGGCGTATTTCAAGTATTAAAACTTGTCATGAAAGAACTGCAGGAACAGCTATGAATCAGAAAAAATTATGAACGATATATAAACTTGTCAAGATTTTTCTTAAATAATTTAGCGAAATGTAGTAAACTTAGGATGTCGTAAAGACCTGTGTTTTGAAATTTAGCCTTTTAATAGCAACGATTTTTAGGATCTGTTCCAATTTAGCCCTGTAAATTTTATTTATTGACTTGCACATTTCGTAGAAAAACGTACAACGAAAATAAAACGGAGTAGACACTCTGCAAAGACCAGGTCTATATAACTGCTAATGGGGCAGTCATCAAATATATTGGATTTTCAGTAGATCACAGACATTGCAGTTCAATGTCTGGTGCAGTCATTAAACTTCTATTGGTGATCGACAAGCATATACATTAATCTTCTTGTAATTTGGATGTATGGCCAACGTGCTCCTGCATCCGAATATAGCCACATTGCTACAATATTTAAAAAAACCATAGCTATGTAGCCATATGAATGAAAAAATTTGAATATCAATATAATTATCAACGGATAGATTTTTAAAAATCCATCCACAAGCATGGGTCGAAAAAACAAATAATTACCCGATGATTATTTGAAAAAATAATTATCCGTTAATTATTTGCATTTCGACAGCATCCTGGTAGATTTCACACAGTACAGAAATTGAATGAAATAAATACAGTGGATATGTGTTTTTGAATTCCTATAAACACTGTTTCAGAACTATTCCATCTTGTATTTAAAAATATGAAGCCATATTTGTTCGAAATTGAAGCCCCACTCTTTATGGAATAAAAGGAGTACTGGCCAAACTGCATAAATTGGAGGATGTCGAAGTGGGGAAAGGAGTACAGGAGAAATACATATATTACAGTTCATACGACCATTCAGACGTCCTCAACATCGAAGTTTAGCAACGCATTTCAATTACAGCATTATTAGAACACCTTATTCGTATTAAATCAGTTAATTCGGCTTGGAAACCTCCATTAGAATCTAAAGAGGAAATACAAATGGAAGCCTACTCTAATTTGAGACGACAATCTAGCCGTACTGAGGGTCGCCACGTTGACGCTGCTTTATCTTCTGGCATTGATGGTGACAGTTTCCGTCGTAACTTAAATAGAGAAAAAGAGACTCCGCTGCGGGGACAATTCGTAACAAGTCGCAAGGAAAGTACTCGTGGTAAAGGGCGAAGAAGAGGAAGTAAAATCATACAACAGTCAGGGTCAATGAGTGGAACGACTGGAAGCACACCCATGTATTACCGTAATATAATTTGCCCCTAGAACCACAATTTAGTAGAGCATTGGGAGGAAATGTTGGAACTTTACTGCCTGAGGATTCTTTGGCGCACAGTTTGTCAAAAAAGCCGAAATAATTTCGTGTATTGGATCCGCACTTGAATCAAGTGCATCTGTAGGAGAAGAAAATTGTAGTGTTGAAGAGGAAGCTCAATCTAAGTACTGCCGATTCCGATAATGTAGTTATAAAACTGAACACATGCAAAATGTAATTGAAAGCTGCTGAAACTAGTCTTATGCAGACGGACACGGAGAAGAAGGCTCCCGTGACCACTGGGAATGTTCTTGAAGCGTACAATTTCAAATTGAAGAGGAAAAACAAGGCTCCCACTAAAATAAATGAAGCCCTCATGGGGAGATTGGGGAGAAGTAGAGGAGGTAGCAGGACGGAAAAGATCCGTCCGTCTCTTCCCAGAACTTTTCTTGGAATCGCACTCAGGGTGGATGCAAATTTACCACCGTGGACACGGAGGGAAACATCTGACTTGAAAAGGTTCAAAGATGAGACAGAATGGGTTTAGAAGAGACGTGCTGAGTTTGTGGTGACGATGTGAGTGAAAGAAGCTGACGGTAAGAAAATAACCCTACTTCCTCCGATGGTTCTTGAAGAGCCGATAACATTCTATACACCTTCCTTTGATAGCTATATTGGAATCTTGAAAGCAGTAATTGAAGAAGAACTGAAAGAAGTTTGTTGGGATGCATGCTTTCTTACCACTGACCTTCAAAGAGATGTAACGTAACTTTTGATGAACAGGAAAGCTCTTGTATCCAGCTTAAAACAAAGGTTTTCGGATACAGTGAGCTCCTGTGAAATAACTGCACGGAATAGACTGTTCAACTGTTTATAGTATGGAAATTGTGGAACGAATTACCTGTCCATCTCTGACTATGCTGAAAAAGGTATTGAAGTAAGGAAGGAAAAGAAAAAATTCCTCAAGAAGATAGGAACGGATATAAAAATGGAGTATTCATGGTAGCTATGTGCAGTCATTGCAAATTTATCATACTTTGGTGGTGTACCAGCTGAACTACAGTCCATACGAAACTGTGACCTGTCATCCGTTGAAGGAGGTTGTGACAATGTTGTTGATGATGATGATGATGATGACGGGGATAAGCTGAGACTGTTCAGTAATCGTATTGGCATACTTATACTTCACGATATTCTCGGGTATATACCGAACAAAGCTCGGACAAATATTATGGGTGGTACTATTTTAAGTATTGCAAGACTGGATTCTTGGATATTTTATGTAACCAAATGTCTTCAAGTTGATGAAAAGCGTGGGAGATGAACGCAGAGTAATTATGTGTCTGCATTTTTCAAAATGCTTCTGGAATCTACGAAGCAGATTATAGGGTGCCTCAGGAGCTATGTGACTAGGTGGGCAAAAGAGGAGCTTATACTTCCCCGATTTTTATCGACCGATGGTATTGAAGAAAGAAAAGAAGCTCTACTAAAAATGGACCGCATTGTAACTAGTATTGTTGTTCTAACAAGTCGAAACCAAGTGTTCATAGCTGTTGATACGGCATGGTTTAATACTTATATTGGTACGGATCTTGGAAGTATTTACGACTGTTATATCACAGATATTTACAATGAGTGGTCAACCATCATATTACTAGGCGATTATGATGTAATAACAGAAGCCATCAAAGAAATTTACGAATTATATGATGAGGAACGGATTATTCCTGATGACGAAATTTAGGAGGAGGCTACACAAAAACAGTAGTCAATATAGAGAAGAAGTTCTGTGGAACTAGATGAACGGAACATAAGCAGTATCGTCAATAGAGATCACATGGGTGAACATCGTAATGACGACTCAGATGAAATCCAGCGTGAACAGATGGAAAGTAATGTAACGAAACTAGTTCCGCGTGTCCAGTCGCAAAGAGCATCCGGGAAGGAAATTCAGCTTGCAATTGAATTTGAGAGCAAGCATTAAGAAAAGGCATGGGGCGGTCAGATATTTTCGGGAAAAAGTGATACGGAAATCCTACCTGTAACATGTAACAACAGACCACGTCACGATAAGGATGGTACAGATGTCTAAAACGAACTTCGTGGAAGTAGTACCGGTGGAAGAAGAAGTAAAAGGTTGTTACTAAAGAAGAAAACGAAAAAGTAAATGACTGATTGATTCAAATATCAACAGTTCTGACGCGAACTATGTCAATTTCTGTGATGGAGTTATGAGAAATGTAATGTTTAATGGTACAAGTTATGTTATGTTGATCTTAATATGTTTACGAAATGTCGTGAGTTTCTTAGTGGAAATGTGGCAGCTTCCACGGAGGGAAGGAATATAAACATAAATTGTCATGGGGCACGTGATACCAGAACATTTCAATGAGTATGTGATAAAAACAAGGTTATGTTTTGGTTATACATTACAGTATGTGTCAATTTGTATTCTACTGTTTATCTGTAAAAAACATTAATATAGACGCGATGATGGGTCCATGGAAGTTCTTCAAACAACAATGGAACAGAAATATTAGAAGGAAAAACACGATTTGACCCGCCGTCAATGGTGCTGGAAGGAACTATTCTGATTCATTCCAATGCTGTGTTTATATCACCAATGATGATACTACGTATTCCCCTGTGACCACCCTAGGTACTGGAAGGGGCACCCCTCCCGGTGGTGTAGTCCAACTCCTCTCCCGTGTGCCACTAAAGGCAAACGCAGTCCTGAGTACTATCTACACCATCCGTTGGTGGTGTTACTTCCATATACTCTACTAAAGCCATTTTCGTAGGCTCTCACTCTATGTTATGTTTCATATGAAATAATAGAAGTACTGCAGCAATCCAAAATTTGGGCCGATTTTTGGAACGACCTCCTAACAAAACGAATTTGTTTCGAACGGCTTTACTTGCACCAAATTCGTGGGATGCTAGGATTCGTTGCTTATATTTTTGACAGAATTCGTTTCTGGGAATGTCGATAACGTTGTGAACAATGCCGTAGTTTCTCTAGGCTCGGTTGAACGACCCAAAACTAAACCTGAGTTTATGAAAGTCATAATAATTTTCCATTCCACCGTTTCAATGTTTTCATCTGCAATTTTCCCTCGGAGAATATTAAGAAACGTCTCCAGCACATATGACTTGAAAATAGTATGTAGTTTTCTCGAGAATTGAGTACATTTTTCTTGAAGTGAACATGCAGCCGGAGAATTATCATTTTTGTAACAGATCACAATATCGTACAAAGAAACCATTTCCCCGTCACGTGCTAGATGTGAAGTCATAATTTCGATACTTGGTACATTAGTTGTAATCAACTTTGGTAATACTTGTCTCGAGCGAATATGTATCATTATAGGATCTATTTTAGAGACTGTTTCATCCATTCTGGTAACTGCCCGTTTAGATGTTGACCTATATGAGCCAATTTTATGAAACGGTTGAAATGTTTGAAAGGTGCGGCACTCAGCATATCCATTGTTCTAAAATGTTTCAAATCTATCACAAAATAATCCAGAAGATGGTACTTCAGTTTGATTGAACTATTGGAAGATGTAGATTCAAATGTAGCTCACATTTAAACTTTCAAATTGTCTATTTCCTCTTCCAACGTTTCCAGTTCTAGATCAGACCAACCAGCAGTGACATTATAGGACATGATGACATTGACAATATTTGAATATGCCGTAAAAACCTAAACCAACGGGGATTCTTCATAATAACCAGTATCACGATCAACCCACGTTGCTACAAATGGAAAAACCATGTCCAATGGTCTCTAGTTTTTGTCTTTCAACATTCCAAGTACTCCGTCCTGAGTGAATATTCCATTCAATTGGAAAGATGATCCTTTATTTGGAAAGTAAATGTGTAATTCTGGTAGTGTGTAATCTTTCTGAATTTCAGCCAAAGTAGAATTGGAAGGTCGTAGAATTCTTGTCCTCGTGTTCAATAGATTTTTGTTTTTGTTTTTAGACCACGAGGATGCGACAAGCAATCAGATCATAAATAGGACATGAAACATGTCTTCACCAATCTTGACCATCCCAGGTGAAGATCGTGAAGCGGTTCAAACGTATAAAGTGAATAAACATCCTCTGGAAGTATAGGTGGTTTCCAATGTATGTCTTAAAAGATCGATTCCCAAGGTGCTAAGAAGTGGCGACCTAGTATTCTATCAGCTTCTTTCATAAATTTCATTTTACTCTCCCTCTGTCCACTTTTCTTGCACAGGTCTGCATCTTCCATGAGTGTATCTACATCTACCCGTACTTATTTGATCCTCTCCATTCTGCAAATCACATTTTTTGAGCCTCTTCGTATATCATCCATTGTTCCCAGGCACAGAACGCATTGAATGGTCACTGCAGTTCCATGTTTTATACAAGTCGTATCCTTACACGTAGGGAAGTCGCAACAAAAAGAACCTGTGAGTGAAAAACAATTCCACGGAGTTGTGGGATGGTAACTTGGAAACCGGACCGTGCATGGCTGCGTAAAGGTGATAACATAGATGATAATGACTGGTGGAGTACTCTCATATTTGCTTCCCGTCCATCAGATGTGGAAGAAATCATAAAGTTATCCATTAAAGGAACAGTATTGGAAGATGTGAATTCATAGATGGAAGGCATTTCATCAGATCCTGTTATATTCACATCATTCGATAAAGGTTGGTATCCGACTGGTAGGAAACCAACGAGTGTAGAACCGTTGTCTATGACATGACTCTTGAACTGTGACGTGAAGTTCAAGAAAAAAGCTTGAACAGGATATGCGACCAGGGCATTGATTTTTAAAGTGGTTGCTGTTTTATCCGAATATATTTGAAACATACGCAAGAACGATTGCGGTAGGTTACTATCATAACCAACTCACAGAAAGTTTACATCATCATCTGTCGACATCGCTAATTTACGTCGCTTTATTCTGTAGAGATATTTAAATTATGAAGTCTGTACTGGATGACCAATATTTACATTTGGCTCGGTATCCCTATTTTCATTGATTTCTGGTCGAGAAAAATTATCCCTTTATGTAGCCAGTTCAAGCTGTGTCTTGAGGACATCGATAATCTTTTTATAAATGACAGGCTTCAATTCCGAATATCCATGATAGACTATTTCTCGCATGAATCAGTCCCCTATCAACTTTTCGTTGTAGTCACTGTTAACGATGGTAACACAAGAGCTATAATTCTTTATAGTAGTACAGAATCGTGAAAGGTTGAATTGATCATTTCTGATAAGAGAAAGCAGATCGTTGACCGCTTCTTTTGCCACAAAAGATACATTAGCGATATTGATAACAGATTTCGCCATCTCAAACCAATACTCATTTTCCAAATCTGGACAATGTTCCTCAGTATTTACATCTGGTTCATGATCTGTTTCCAGAAATGCTTTACTACCAACATCACTAGACTCAACACTAAACTCCTCACTCATAAAAAACTTGTCCGCAGCGGGTTCTTGTGATGAGGATTCATTTGAATTGTGTGAATAATGTTTCAAATGATGTATCGACCTTCTCTTACCCTTATATTTCGGTTTGTATTTTCATATCGGAGTATGTTTACTTGAACAAAATTTGGTACTGGTGGAATGTATACATCAAGTTGTCTTTAGTTACAAATCAATACGTTCATTCTTCACTTTGAATTGGCATCGAAGCAACAATACGGCCTGAAATTAAATTCTTATTGGTATGCAAGAATCAATAACTGTCCAAAAACATCACAGATTATATAATGGTACAGATTAATATTGAAAAGGTCTAGAAGAAGGGGTTATTAGAATATGTAGATTCCGAAACTGGTATCTGTTGCACCGTGCCACATTCTCCATACTCGTAACGTCACATATCTGAAATCTTTACGCTGACTACAGAGCTTTGAAATTTGAGGCGTTAAGAAAACAGTTGATTCTGTGGTTACTACCTGACAACAACTTTGGAAACAGTACATGCAGCCTGCACTGCTATGCCGGCTATCTTACATTGAACGAAAATTGTAAATGGTCACTACACTCTCCATGGAACTCTGTTTATTGAAAATATATGTACGGAACGGTACTATATAGAGTTGTAACGGTAGTGCCCTCTTAGCATTACTGCGACTTACGTACAACATGGTATTGGCATCATTATCAAAATTTAATAAAAAAATCCCAAAAATATTCATCCTCTAGAATCAGGTTGAAAACTAAATAATTATCGGTTGATTATTTGTTCAAATAAGTAACGGTTAATTATTTTTGAAGTTTCCCTTATTCATGTGGATGAAAAATTTATTCTACAAATATCGTAGTAATTCTCATCCACGTCAACAACTAGTGTCTACTCCGGGTACCTAATTTAACGTTATTACGTTTTTGATGTTAATACTGAAATAATGTTAATAACATTGGAAGTTGTGGCTTTGGCTCGGAAGAAAATTTAAATACTGTTAATAACATTACAAATGGATTTATATGTAGGCGATTTATATTTACTGAAAATCACCTTAAACAATAATTTATTGTTCTGGTTTCTCAAATTCCGATTCGTTTTTGTTAATGATATGTTGTAATTTTTTCAATTGCTCTTCTTCGCACCTCCCATTTGTGTTCAATGCCATTCTGCACAGGATCATAACTTTACGAGCATATAATATGCCATTTTCATCACGCTGTCTGTTAACATCACTTACCGTGCTCTTTGGCGCTGTTGTTAAACTCTTTGCATGAAAGCCAAAAATGGAGAACCCAAGGACATGGCGGGGGCATAAAAATGACGTGAAATTTTGGGATCAAAAGAGTTTGAATGAGAAAGGAGTCTCTTGTTCACAAAAAGAGGAAGTGAGGTATTTATTTAAGTAGATTAATAGACTTCAGTCTTGCAGTTCAATGAGACTGTTACTTTAATTGAATTTAAAGTCTGAATTCTTTTCTAATGTGCTTAGCTGATAAATGGTGATTAAATTAATAATAGGCTTACTCCGTAATGGATGCATCGTAGGTGAATCAAAAGGATGTATGAAGTATTCGAAATCAGACTAACATTACAGAGTTTCTTAACACAAACCTACATGAAAATATATCATGATGTCATGTGAAAATACAATGCTGTAAACAATTTGCAAAAATTTTCAGGCTTTTAATAATTACAAAGGAAATGATTTTATCTTTTTGTTTCAAGAAACGTTTTCTTGGCATAAAAAGGTAAAAATAACTAGTTACTTAAAAATATTGGGTCGTGCATGTTACTAACATTAATTAAAAACCACCATAATTAATGATACATCCTCTGAAAATGTTGTTAAAAATTAAAAAGGAGTTGTGTACTCAGAAAAACAACCACCCATTTAACGTTATTGACGTCAAATCAAGTAACTGGTGTAGTAGACGTGGATGGGAATTTTACTACAATGTAGTAAATCTCTACCAAATTAAATTTGGTAGAAATTGACACGTGGATGAGCATTACTACTATGTGCGTAGATGGATTTATACAAATTTTGTATAAAAGCACCGACGGGTAAATTTCTACCCAAATTATTGAAGATACACGTGGATCGTAGTTTATAAAAATGTTGTACAAATTTCGATCCACGTGTATCTTCAATAATTTCGGCATTCACGTCAATGGATGAATTTTCTAAATAATTACCAGATAACTATTTTTCAAATAATTATTCGACAATTATTTACTTTTTAAACCCATCCATGTGGATGGTAATAATTTCTAAATAATTACCGGATAATGTTTCCTTTGAAATAATTTCCTTAAAACTGTGACGTTATAACCTTCGTCATGAGACTTTTCAAACCACAACTTGTGGTTTGTTGAAATAAACAGGTTGAAATGAACATAGAACATTACATTTATTTATTTCACCTAACTATTGTATTATATTTCTTAAAGCATATACCAAATATAACAATAACCTTCTACATCTTCAGCTGTAGCCATCGTTTCAAGTTGAAGGCTGTCTTCGTTATGATCATCAAGCACATTCTCCTCAAAACTCTTTTCCTTCAGATGATCACTGTGCTGATTATGATCACTATCTGAATCATAATACTCAGATAAAAAATCATTCTTCTTGACAGAACCATCACGCTCCATTCTCAGGCTCCCATAATAAGCAAAACTAATAGCATCTCCCAGCTCATAATCTTGTGGTACTACATATATGTGACACTGCAAGTTATGTTTCCCCGTGTACTCTGCACCACCATGTTGTAGGTGCCCATGTACAGCAAATACCAAATTGGGAGGTATATCATATGTTTCCACTACCAGCGACTTCGCAAATCGTTGAAATGATTTCTCATCATAATCTACATACAAATGCGACCCTGGACAGAAGTTTAATTTGCATCCCTCATTCCCATTAACCATCATAAAGAAACCTGGTGTTTTTCCTTCCATTACCATGAAATTGTTATGTCCCGTTTTGGCAGGACAGTCCCTTCCTGTCATCAAATACCGACTACTAGTTACGGGAACTTAGGATTGTGAACCATGTCCTTTATCTAAAAGTAGAAGTGTAGCGAGACAACCTAAGCACACATCTAACACAGCCCGTCTTCTTGCAGCCCAAACTTTGTCATTGGCGCCCTCCATGTATGTCGTCAGTACTTCAAGAGTGGAGGTATATCGAGCAACGCCAGCATCACGGTCTCTTCTGTCTTCTTTAAGTACAGCCGAATTCATAATTGGATTCCACAATGTCCTGCTACCCTCAACACGTAGAAAATCTTAACCAGGAAACTAATCTTGAACAAATGTATGTAACTATTGAAACTACTCCCTTGGATTCGTTTCCGGCATTCAAATCTTCTCTAAGACGGATTTTGAGACATTGATAGGGTCCGCGAATCCTTCCTATATGCATCAAACTTGTTTTTCAACTTCTGACAATTTCATTTGGAATAAATCTCCCTGTAGTCGAGATGAAATAAACCACTGGCACGATTCCAATACTGGGTTGTCTGTGAGGGTTTTTTATACTTCAAATAGGTTTATGTTCCCTAAATCCACGCCATATCCATAGTTAAGTTAATGTCGGGAGTGTTGAAGAAGTGTTCAGCTCGATGAGTCGGTGGTATTAAGGAGCACCGTGGCTTGTGGCAGACATCAGAAAACAGCTTAGAACTATCGAAAGGGGAGAACGTAACCAAGTAGGAATACTTTCATCACCAATAAACGCTTCTGAGGTCACTCGTTCTCCGAAAAATTTCTTTGGATGACCAACTGGTGCAGATTTCGGCAAACCATCATCAAATTTCCTATGATTGCTTGTCGATGGCATTTCGACTTCGGCGGATTTCTTGTTTTCCCATCCTCTTTTTCTGTTTGTTGTTATTTTTCTTTGGATTTGGTGGCAACGATGTATTTGACTTCCCCTTCCCACTATTTCCTGTTTCTGCCCCAGTAGCATTCTTTTTTCTTTTCTTTGAACCTCATTAAATACCTTCATCTCCATTATCTTCTTCTTAGTAATCACTTACTACCACTATCTCTTCTTCCGGATTACCTTACGCGTTTTTCTCTTGTCCTTGCAGTCTGGTGGGAGGGAGTTGATTCCATTCCCAAATCACCTGCCTTCTTCCCTTTATGTAGATTGACTCTGACGAGGTAAAATGATTTCGTACTTTACGCATCGCAGACTTAATCCTATTTTCATTTTGACTAGCAGTCCTCTTCTTCTTACCATTGATTGTTTACGAAAATAGTTTCATCTGTGTGATAAACAACAGCTCCACTTCCACATGTGCCACTTTTTGATGTTTCACATCTGATTCATTAACTCTTCGAAAGTTAGTACATCTTCCGGTACGTCTTGTGATATTGAGTCCACGCCACTGGGAAAAATGTACAGGCGGTGTAAAACGACTTGTGTTGAATGAGGACGGTTTCCATGGATTCGCAACGTAGTGGTTGGCTCCTTTTATCATATATGGAATATTCTTGACATCAGCAGCCATTAATGTTCCCTCTTCGACGTGTGCGAGGCAAATATACTTGTCGGTACCGCATCCATGACCAGATGTAAACTTTTCAATTATACCAGGAATACTCCCGTCCTACAAGAAGAACTTCGAGACTCGAGCATTACGTTCATGATGTGTGCGACTTTTTCCAAGAATGAAGTCGGCTCTCATGATATATTTGGCGATGTTGCAAATACGATCTGTCCCGAAAGGAACGTTGTATTGCGATTCCAAAATTTTCGAGTAGTTGATTATGCATTTCATAGTGTCGACGAAACTCGCATCGCTCCGGACGAGCTCGGTTGTATGATTGTTGGTGCGACTATGGTTGATAACTTCCCACGAGTTAAAGGGAATTCCATCCTTTCGACGTAGTGAGCAGAGCCGGAACTGCTCCCTGCCCCATGCATATTTTTTACCTCCTTCGGAATCAAGTTCTAGAAAACATGCTTCACAATGGCGACGGTCAACAAACTCCATCTTGAAGCACGATTTGAGGACACTTCTACCATCTTTTACATCCACTAGTTCGTGTAGATGGGAAATATCGTTGTTCTTGACGGATTGTTGGTAACAGTGAGCCTTGTTTTCCCAGAGCGGAATCCTTTCTTCTTAATTGATTAGATAATCTTTTTTAGATGATCTGGATCAATATTGCGAAGAGGTGTTTACACTTCTATTATTTGGCATATAGTGAGCCATATATCCACCTATCCATACTCCTCGACGTTGAAGTTGCATACCTCAAGGGCGGTTCCACTTTCATCATGGTAATCTTTACCTTCCACATAGTAGGTGCTTGACTTTAGAGACGAAGTTGACTTGTAATATGTACCATCCACACATCTCTATTCCCAAAGATAGTACCTGGTACGCACAACATCTCCTAAAAGCCTTGGTGACGCCTAGTGAGGAAGATAATTGGATATTCCAATCCTTTCTCTTCTGGTCTCATGTAGCAGTTGGTGATAAGAACATGTTGTGTATCGGAATTGTTGAGGAAAGGCTCAGCACGGAAAATGATTTGTAACCCATCTTTGTCGATTGCGCCATGTTTACTTAGGGTGGCAAAACCAACTATGTGTACTTCCCCTTTCTTCATCTCCGAATAAAAACCTTCTGTTAACCCTAGAAGCTCTGTTACGCCTCCAGCAGGTTCCATTCGGTTGACGATTGGCAGGTTATGTATGCCTGTTGGTTGAATTCACATTTTCCATTTAATGGAATTTTGGATGCAGATGATGACATTGTTGATGTAGTTGTCGATGTTGCTGGAGACAGTGTTGAATGTTTCAGTTGAGTACGAAAGAGTTGTGGTAAATGACTCTGTTTTACTGCAACGGTTCATATAAGTAGCAAATATCTGAATAAGTCGTGCAGTAAGTATTGGTGTTGAATGAATCGGTTTGACACGGACGGTCGTATTGTAACTATTGCGTGTTCAATTGAAGGACGAAGAATGATATGAACGGTTGTCAAAGATTGGGTGAAGTCGAAGAGAAGTATGATGAGAACTGGAATACCGATTTCATGGATTCATACTTTCTAACTACTCCACAGCCATTTGTATGACTATCGGAAACTGAACTGTGTTTCGTTACTAAATTTTCCATCCAGATGGACTGGATCATATTTCAAATAATTATCGGATAATTATTCATTCAAATAATTACCGGATTATTATTTGATTTCAGACCCCGTCCATGTGGATGGTAAAATTTTGCAAATAATTATTCATAATTTGACCCCATCCAAGTGGATGGATTCTTCTCTACACTTTCTTCGTTAACTTACCGAGATTTCTAAGGTACTTTTACTTCACATACATCTTTTCATCACCATTATTCTTATCAAATTTGTATTATCCATATAATTCTACTCATTCAGTTCGCCAGTCAATCATTTTGAGCAGGAACTGACAACCTTTCAAAACTTCACTACCTATGTACTAAAATACAAGTACTTTCCCAATCAACAAATCTCAATCGTTATAATAAACCGTTTCAACAGCAGATGGATTCCATTGTCCAACGACAGCGTGAGGTACTGAACACCAAAAACATCATGGTACCAACCAATATGAAGAAAATTTACCTCAACAGAGACCTCCTTCTATCTTTAGTTAAGGTCTTCGAATCAACAGAATTCAAGCAGAAGTTCTCCGTCAAATGCATAGATGTTGTTCCGTTCTACAACTGGATCTTGCACAACACTACTTCCAAATCGGCAAAGACACAGTTGTGGTCATTCTTACGGAGAAGGTGACACGGAAGAATGTTCCCTCTTCAAGAGATGAATGGCAGGCTTCTCCAGAGAAAGTAACGGAACAGGAGAACAATTTCCTGGCTTGTGTCAGGACTCAACAGATGAGGGAGATACTACGCGCTACATTGTCAATTGGCACATTTGCAGCAAAAGACCAAGGAATCCTGCAATGTTTCAAGATTGCGTCGAAACACTTCTATATATAAATTCGCTTCTTAAACGGTTCAAGTTACCTTCAAATGGTCGTTGGTGGTTTAGAAGTGGAAGGTGGTGGCCAAAGGAACTCAACAGTTGCAACATGAATGCTCTCAACTCCTTCTAAATTTGAATTGATCCTTTCCTTTCATGCTTTATGATTGCCCTGGGCATCAACTAAATACCCAGACAGTCATGAAATAGTGCATGTAAATTCTATTCCAGGCAATGGTGACCGAATTGGTGTTTACGTTCAGAAGTTGATGAAATCATGACTTTTCTACTTAGAAATGTGGTTTCCCATCCCTCGTGTCAGAATTATGTCCATACAGCTACTTTGATGTAGCTGTTGTGCAATATTTCATCCTGAAGGACCGTTCTAAACATTGTTTTGATCCAAGTGAACAATGGAAAACGTTTCTTGTGGAACAAGATCTTCTCTTGCAGTAGGAGAATGTGGATCCAGTTCATTGTTATATATCTGAATAAGAAGATGATTCCATGCGTTATGTAGCCAGTTCATTTCTTCCCTCGCTATCTGACATGTTCTTGAATAATACTTTCTATGAACTTGGTGACGAAGAATTGATGCAATGAGAACCTTTTACTCAACAACTCATAAGTCCTACCAATGTGGTTAATCTTGATTATCCAAAATTTACTGACCCGTTAAATACTCCAGTTGGTATCAAATCTTTAGCTCTCCCCACCTGCTTCAATTCGCTGCCTGATTTCGTTGTAAATTTATTTTCTTTGGAGAGAAATTCAACGACAATGCCTGCCATTTATCTGATGGAAAATAGTGGTGGTATAAATAACGAAAATGTTGATAAAGAAAAGGAAAAGAGCGGGAAAAACTAGGATTCAGATTTTAGACAAACGCAACAGGGAAGAAATCAGCTAAAACCACTAGATGTCAAAACGGAATACCAAGAAGTCAGCAACCAACAACGACATCTAAAACTGCATGGATGAAGAGATTTACAACTAGTATGCAACATCTACCCCCACATCACGACAATAATAGTGAATCTGCGCAGCCTGATCCAAATATAACTGGAACGTCATTGACAACTGAAACTAATAGACAAGTCAAAGAAGATGATGAAATATAGGAAGAATGAAATAATGTTCAGGCTTCATCATCATTTGACTGAGGAGCAGCTGGTGCAGAAGCAATGGAAACATTGAAAAAATATGGAGTCCGTTTGCACTATTTATGATGTACCCTTCGATGGATTATTGGAAACTCATTACATAGAGGTCGGTGTTATAATTCATGTTAAGGAAAATGTGGCACTAACTTACCTCCTGTATACTTCTAGGCATGCTCAGGGTCAGAAAATCTCGAAGATGGCTGTTTCAATGAGAACGACATGAAGGAGATTGTTACGTTGATGAACAATGTCATGGAACCAGGTGCTCACGGATATATTTTTTGTAGCTTTCTACAATTTCACCTTTAGTATACATATTTGATTGCAAGGGAAGAGATTGATGACGAAGAAGATGCTGACAGCAATGTACCTTATTTTTGGCGCCAATCGCCATACAAATATGAAAAGAACTACAATTGGATAGCCGGGTACAAATGCTGCGAACACTACAAAGTGCAGAAACAGCGGAAACGTGACAAGTCGGAAAAACAGCTCGGCAGATATGCTTACAGTATTCGAAAGCAACAGTATCACAGGGAAACGAAGTGTAAGCACAAAACATTGAAACAGCAGCAATGCAGTTGAAGAAGCATACTCGCAACTCCGAGAAAAAGAGGATTACATGTGGCTACATGTGTACCAACCGACACTTAGGAGTCTCAGCAAAAAACACATGACTGGTAAAAAGGACATTCTCCTAGACAGGAGAATGTTAATATAAAAGGAGACAATAAATTCAAAGCTCCTGCCAGAATGAAAAGGACAAGAGCATTTACAAAAACAAAAAACTAGAATTCTACAGTAGCTACGTTACGGAATCCGAGTCTTTTCACAAGGAGCAAACGAGGACTTTACTCATTAAGCTCTCTTTTCAAAAGTCACAGACGCTACCAATTTTGCCACGCGGCAGTGGAAAAAGGTAAGTATTCTTGTTAGTTAGTTCCTACTTACAATAATTCGAATTTTAGCTCGAGACGAAACTAGGGGTACGTGGAAGTGGTGACAAACTCACGTGCAATGGAACTGACCAAAGAAATATCGGGCCTGGCAGAGAAATAGATGCCGTTAGTTACACCGCTAAGCCACCCCGAATCAGTATCATTGAGTACGGAAATAATCAGCACTTTTATAATAAAGCGAAAAGCGTATATGCGAACATTGTACGAGCGGGACCAACAAGAAGGAACAGAATCGCGATCGGTATCATTTAACTTTTCAATAGACCAAGATTGTTTGAAGATCTGGTGGATCTTAGTCAGCTTGGTGAGGAGATATCGGAAGTAGGTGACATCGCAAACCAGATACTACAAAAGTAACTGGACAACCACATCGAAGAAAAGATAACAACGTGGGCATTAAGTGCAGTAGACAAATTAGTAGCAAGGAACGTTTGCATGAAGATGCACGAAAGGGATGCTGACCAGAGGATACTGATGCTATTTTCAGACCTCACGACTTTATTAACAAAGAACCGACTAAAATGGATTCTACGAGACAAACCAAAAGTGGCCGTCAACCATACCGTTGGTATGTTGAAACCGGTGTCCCTGCAAAAAATGATAAAATAAGATCTTGTTTTTGCTTACACAAACCTGGAAAGATTTTAAAGGTTTCCTCAAACACGTGTCAATGAGAGCGATACACTGTGCTGAGTTTAAGGATGACATTTTCCAAACCCAGGGATAAAAGTGAACCTAATTACGGATAAATACAAATCAGGACGCGATCGATGGGGAATCCAGGTAAAAGCTAGCAGTAGCAACGCGAAAACATATAAAAAGAAAGGCAAACAATTGTCTGACTGTTGGAATGAAAGATGCGGGGGAAAATCACTACCTAAAAGATTGCAATAACAGCACCCCCGAAAAGAAGTCTGAACACTATCAATTAAAGGCGTACTTGCGCAAGATAATATGGGAGTAAAAACAGACTAGGAGCTCGTTTAGACCAGATGCAGAGCGCAGTGGTGTATTAAGAACGAAAGTGGTAGAATTGAGGAGGCCTGAGGGAAGGCTAGAACAGGATTTTTGGATGGGAGTAATAAGTGTGGCGCTACCAGACATTGGCTATGACGACAACTTCTTACCAGCATCGTTGCTTGTCGCTCTTGACAAAGCGAGTACCTTCGTTCCAGTGCATACAGTGCAAACTCTGTTGAAGATTTTATGCCAGTACAGAGAGAAGGGATTACAGTTGAGATCAAGAGAAAGTCATTGTTAAGCATTGAACTAAAGCTATCAACAATCCCTCTAAAATTACGCAACGTGTTATGGCATTTATCATAAGACGATATGGATGAGGTGATATAACACCTCATCCATCTCGTCTTATGATACAATATACTGGGAAGGCCGCTAATGAAGGACTTAGGTTCCAACGCGATCGAGCACTTGGAAGCTGTCAGCAATAATAACAAATATTTCTCAACAGTGTGCCCTTCCAGTGAAGGCGGCAGAAAACTATCCAAGATCATTTTAAAGGCAGGTCAAGTTGGCCAAGTAACAGACGGTGATGTGGTGATGTGGACGAGGATCCCATTGTAGATAGCCAATTATTATCACACCCTTCCACACAGGATGATAAACAAACGGTATAAAAGGCGTTGGACCCGTTTTGGTAAACGTCAGAGATAAGGGCATGTAGAAATCGGGAATGGATCAAATACGCCACATGTTGAGTAATTATCAGGACATTTGAATAGTATCTCTGGGTGCGGGTGCCCCAGCACGATTTCCACGAATGAATATTCTTCTTTAACGAGAGTCTATACCAACAAGAGTGAAGGTACGTAAGTATCCACGGATCAACGGCAGTTCCTGAGCCAAATTTCAGGAAACGTTAATTAAGAACGGTCACGCTTTTAGGAATGCCAAAGCAACGTGGTGTTCGGTACCACTAATCGTACCAAAAAACGGTCCGGAGAAATTCAAATTTACCGTGGATTTGAAACCAGTAAACAAATTTACTATCCCCACACCGTGGCCTATGCCACATTTGGACTCGGATCTAAGTAGAGTGGCTGGAGCGCGGCTGTTCGCGACGTTTGACTTTATCCATGGATATTGGCAATTGGCATTAGACCCAGGCTCGCAGGACTGTCAACCGTTCATAACCCCGGAAGGTGTATACACACCCACGCGAGTATTTCATGGCATCAAGAATGCCGTGGCGCACATTCAGTCCAGTTTGCAGGCGATGTGGTGGATTGGAACGATACATAATCGTGTGGTTGAATGACTTGTTGATGTACGCGGGTTCAGAGAAACAGTTGTTGCAGAATTTAGAAGAATTCTTCAGAAAATGCTGGAAGTTCAATTTGAAACTTCAACCCTAGAAGTTCCAGTTATATGGAACATCGATGCTCTGGTGCGGAATAGTTATATTGAAGGATGGTGTACGCTTCGACCAACTTCGTGCACAGGGTTAACGCGAAATGGCTGTACCACCAAGAGAATCGAAACTCCAGCCATTCGATTGCACAGATC
>JAULBU010015867.1:0-21121 GCA_032358235.1 Odonthalia washingtoniensis | reverse complement strand
AAGAAAGAATAAAGAAAACACAGACATTCAAAAGAAACCCCCAGAACCAACAATTTGCGTAAACGCTACGAAGCTTCAAAAATCTGGCGAGAGGAGACTCAACCCAAAGCGCCTCAACTGACTTATTCGTCAATAATTTAGAATAAAGACAATCCATCACGTGCACAACAACCGCGTGAAACGATCGTCTCCAACTGCGAGCCCAGAGTTGGTAGAACGGTAGTAAATAACAATTTGGTATCGTTACTCCGCATTTTTGAAGCCCTCCAACGACGGCAGAAATCGAGTCACCTACAGATCAAAGCAGTATTTTCCGAAGTCTATCTCTTCACTCGTTGATTGCACACCCCCGAACACGTGTACGGCCTTCACTGACAACCCACCCGGCCTTGCTCTCATCCCGTTTACCCACCTACGCAACCATTCAGATTGACCTTTATTAACTTTGTCATCATCACAGTATCAGATTGTACCGCTGTAGTTATCTCTAACATATTAATATCTTGCAAACGGAGGTACACATATTACCAAATTTTTTACGGTGGACGTGCGAATTACTACACGTATATTATTATTAGCGGTGAAATACGGATTATCAATATATTATCATCGGCGTGCATACTAGTGTCTTTGATTTACATTGATACATATAGACATAAATATCACCGTATATATACCGTTGTCATCTCAACGCTGCAACCCTCATTGTTTCCACGGGTAGTTACCCGTGTTAGTATATATCTCGATAGGGCAATTAGACATATACAAGCTCTACTTCCAGTAGAGTGACATCAAATAATAATGAAGAATACAATCATTACCACCACCACCCGAAAGTTCAATCGACAAATTACTGAACCCTTCCGCGAAGGCCAGTTCGGTCAACGAGGTAACTATGTGCGTGATTAGAGGAAACTATGATCGTGACACAATCCACGACCATCTATCACCAACCGCAGCGAGCCGTGCCTCTATCGCGAGCCCAGGACCGACAGTGGGGAGCACACGCAATGAGACGTCACGATCCCGTCAAGTACCGAAACTTGTGAAACATATTTTGCCGATAGGGAAAGGGGACGAACAAAATAATTACCACCGCCACCCGAAAGTCAAATCGACAAATTATTGAACCCTTCCACGAAGGCCAGCTCTGACAACGAGGTCACCACGTGCGTAATTAGAGGAAACTCTGATCGTGACACAATCTACGACCAGCTAGAACAAACCGCAGCGATCCATGCCTCGATCAAGAGCCCATTATCGACAGTGGATAACACACTAAATGTGGCATCATGCTCCCGTCAAGTACCGCAACTCGTCGAACATAGCTTTTCGAGAGGGGAAGGGAAGGAATTGTTCATCGTGTACAAAAGTATACATTATCAAATTAATAAAGGAAGGAAGGAAAAAAGGAATTGTAGAACCAAAGTAGTTGATTCTAGTTACAGGGAGGACTAGGCGTGATGGCCGTGACAGATCGTGACAGACCGTAGCAGAACGTGGCAGAAGGCTACCGAACGTGATAGAACATGACTAATAGGGAAACGAAGTGAAGGGAAAGGAAAGAACAATAATTAAGAGATAATTATATCTAGCTAGAGCAAATACCAGGGAGAAAGAATAAATCGTACGAACAACCAGGCTCTCAGTGCAGGGGATGGGTCGCATTCAACAGTAATAAACTGTCACGCAAACAGAAATCAACATTACGCTTGTACACATCTTTGTTTTCACAGGTAGGTAGGACCACCTACACATTATGAATAATCACACACAGTTTCTGACCAAGGATTTACACGTTGAATATTTACACGTGGACATTCAAGGTTCCGATTAAGGGTTGTCCATGTTGACATTTTAGGTAGAAATCAACACTATTTTGATCATGAAAGATAAATTAGGTTTTACCAAACTAGAAAGGAACCTATTGAATGTAATCTATTTCAGGGTCCACGTGTGAGGATTGGATACAACACAGGTGTATCTATTTCTGCCCGAAAGCGAGCCATTCCATATACATATGTATGCGATTGCGACTCGAGTAATTTTGATCAAAGAACACACTTACATACATAATAAAAACCAACTACGCGTGGTCATCAACATAGGTAATCCGCCCGTACAAACCCCATCCATGTTCAAAAAAGGAAGCGACATTCGAGTTACAACACGCACGGGGCTTAACAAGAAAATGCAGGGTGTCGTCGCATTGATGATAATAAATCATCAGCTGCCGGTCACAAACTCAGGGCTGGGAACTATCACACTATTCAGAGTAGAAAGGCGATAATACGTTTGCAAGAGCAACTAGGTACAACTAGCTGCAAGTACGTGTTGATAAAATCGTTGGCTAATTCAGGCCTAGGAAGATATATATTAAAAGGTGAGAAGCAATAAAATAATCATCAACGAAGAGGGAGCGAAGGTAGACATTTAGTTTGTCATTTAATAAAGGAGGTAGAATTAGTTTGGCATTTAATAAAGGAGGCCTCAATAAGCTTGGCATATAAATAAGGGAGGCGTAAATTAGATTGACATTTAATAAAGGTGGTGTGAAAGAATAAATCCAATAAAATGGGAAAGGAGGACATTTAAAAAAGCGGATATTTTATTAAGAGGGAAAAGGGAGGATATAACAAATAGGCACGGCAATTATAACTTGATAAAGCCAATAAGCGTTTTTGCAAAATATGACTCGAACACTTAACCCGATATCACAAGGAGTTATTTGCCCTGGGAAAAAACCTAACCACCAAACAAAAGATAATTACATAAAATAATTGGATCCAAATAATAATTCGAACACTAATATTACGACAAAAGATATAGTAGTCCTCTATACGAGGAGGAAAATGAAGGATGCAAGGAGGGAAACGGAAGATAGTACTTCCGATTTGTCGTACCGTACACCAGACCGAACTAATACTGTAACTCAAGGGTGTACAATCAACCTTCTGGGTATTACCCTATCTTTGTAGGAAGTAAAGTCTGGACGGTGGATCCACGTGTAATGTATTAACGTGAATGATGAGTAGAATGCGTAATGTATCGTATAAACTAGGCGTAATGGCTGTGTGAAAATACCGAGGTAGAGGTGTAACACGGGAAGTGATTTGATATACTAAAGAGCGATTGGGGCAGTGAGAATGAGTCAGATAAGGCGCAGTGAATGAGCAGAGCTGTGGTCGAAGGAGAGGGAAAGCAGAGTGAAGCAAGTGAAAGTTAGCGTTGTGGGACTGAGCAAAGAAGCGGGATAGAAAAGCAAGTGCGATAAAGAATTATTCGCCTACCAACTGCTGTCAAATCTGGCCGGCTATCGATGCTACGCAAATATCTTTCTATGTAACGAAGTGTGTGACAGGGCGTGACGCAAATTGAAACGAAGATCCTTAAAGAATTGTTCGGTCCTACATTTGTCCTAACGAAGTTAACCGCTGTTAAAAGCTTAAGTAAAAGGTATGTATAGATATGTATATATACAATTACCTTTAGATGATCCCCGTGTTTTGAGATCAACAAGTAACAATTAAGTTACCCTTGATATGGGCATTGGTTATTACAGAACCCTATGCTCGTTGGATCTGGTTTCTCTTTTCCTAAATTAATCTCTCGATTTAATTCAAAGTTGGTTCTTGTTTCTTGTCTGGAAATGTCTACTTTTATTTTATTCAAGGTCGATCTTGATGGGGTGGAGAATGTATACTATTGCTATGGTCACGAAGTGGCGATGACACGTGTATTATAATCACTACGATAATCATTAACATAATTAGAACCACTACCATGATGGTAGTGGTTCTAATTAAGTTATTCCTTGTCAGACGAGCTACCGCATGTAGTGGTGTACACAATGTAGTGTCGGCGTAGGGTATTGCATTACCGCCACCTACAGTTACAAGCGAGCCTTTTTACTTGTATGATTCTTTATATGCATGATAATATTGTGATGGGATGCACTGTGTTGTTCTACAGTATCCGTCTAATCCAGGTGGCATGATTTTTCCACGCATACAGTGTCAATCTTGTGTAGGTGTGTCGCGTACCCAGAGTAGGTTTTCGCTATTGATTTGTTTCGTTTCGTGCGGTCTGTTTTCACCTGTTTATCGTTTTGAGTTGCTTTTAAGTCCATGTCCTCCTCTTCCTTTTGACGTATTCTTAAATATGTCGTGTCATCATCTTCAGCATCATCCGGCGTAATCTCAACTTTTATGAACATCTCCATGGTCTTCTCGTTCTCTGTATTTACCTTACTATAATTTTATCTATAACTTTCTCCGTATTTCCTCTTCATTTCCTCCTTCCTTGTCCTCCTCTTCCTTTCCTATACTACTACCGGTCATTCGCACAAACTCGTGTATTTATTGAATGAAAATTTGCCCTTAAAGTTTCTCCATTCTCCTAGGTCCCCTTTTGAGGATAACTCTCTCTCCGTATCTCCCTTTTGTCCCACCTTCTCGCTCTTTTTTACCCTCTTGCGTTCGTCAGGTTTTAGTGTCCCTCTATAAGTGAATATTCCTTTTTTGTGTTTTCCTTTGAAGCCGTGTCTGTTCTAATTTGGTTCATCAGTACCCCCTGCCCTGCTGGCACAACGTGTAGCGTTACGGGAATGGTTTTTAGAAGGAAGGACTAAATAACCTCTGAACATGGTCTCGTGTTCCGGCCACTTACTGCCGCGAAGAACGCTGGCAGGGAGTGGATATTCTAGCTCTTAAGATTTCTCCGAGGACTAACGTGGTGGCGTCGTTGCCTGAGTCGGAACCCCTTAGTCGGATGCAACGCGGTAAAGTCTTTTTTGACTATCAATGGCTGACTTTATTTGAATCTGTGCGTGTGTGTGTTTTTTCATTTTTATTCATTTGACAAGGATCTACTCTTTTGTACCCCCCGGACTCGAGCAGTTGTTCGACACCTGTAGATTTCACAACTGTGTCCTGAAGTCGGATTGATGTCTTTTCTTTCCCCAAGGAGTGTCCACGTGTCATCCTGTATGCTACAGTACTGTTGTATAATCATGTATGTTATTGGTATTCGATTTTTGTTCTTTTCATCGACTTGTATGCGTCATTGTTATGCCCTTTTCCTTTATTGTTTTCTTCCTTCATTCTGGGAAATGGTGATTATCGCATATTCTTTTGTCGTAAGTCCTCCGCCTATGTTATCTCCCAGGTTGTACTATCTGCCTATTGAATGCATAGTGTGTTTCTTCCTGACCTACCATGCCTATATGGCTTACCATTCTACATAGTTTCTGCCGCAATCACTCTCCGTTTTACTGGCTTACCATGCATTGATGACGTTCCAGGTCATTATCACTACCTAATCCTCCAGAAGACACAAAAATAGTTACATTGATTATAAATAATTAACACTCCAAGGGTTTCAGGTTGTGTGTGGAGGGTCTTGAAGCATTTGCCCAACCGAGTGCTGACAAGTCTAGGAAGTTTGTAGAGGGGAGTCTCGATAATGGGTTGTTGTCCTTCAGTATGGTCTTGGTGAGGTTGTTCGCGGGGTTGGATTTACCCGGTATCCAGTTTAAGCGTGCAAGTTCCCCGTTTTCATAGCTTTCCTTCATGGCAAATAGGTCGATTTGGAGCCGCTTCTCGCAAGTTCCCCCATTTTTGGCATCAACGTCCAAGAGGGTCTTGGAGTCCAATTAAGCGTCTATTTTAAGCTTTCTCCCTAGAATCTACGTAGTCATGTCTTTTATCAGAAATGCGGCGTCGAATGCTAACACCAACTCATGGACTTCCGCCGCAAGAACGGAACATGTAACTCGTTTACACATGTTGCTCGCGTAATGTACCACGTTTTCTTTTACCTTTCTTGTCGCATAGTAGGATGAGGTAGCCGAGTTGGCTTCTAAGATCTCTGGTATTTTCAAAATTCGCGTCACTGATGACGACCATCCTTACCGATTCCATGTTGAAAAGTGTTTTAGTTTAATCCTACGTCTGAGGCTTCTACCATTTTATCAATCAATATTGATAAGAGCCTCAGTTAGTCCGCCGTTCTTCGTTTCTTTCCAGGTGCAATGAGTTGAACGGGTGCAAAAATGTACGGTCTGCTGTAAACGCCTATGTACTGTGCTAGTGCATGTCTGTTGGTGAATTTGTCTTGCGTCTTTGGGTGATTCAGTTTGATGATTTTGCCTGTCTGCGTAAGGCGTACCATGTCGCTTTCATGCCTAATGGTGACTCCATTAAACGTGAGTGTAGTGTAGTTGATGTAACATCGTGCTTTTCTTTTGAAGTTGACGGAGGCATTTTATTTGTCTCTGAGAAATACATCGGTGCCAAAAGCTAATGAATCTTCTACTTGTAGTGTGACTACTCCTTCTATCCCGTGTTCTGATCTGTGATATAGATCTCATGGGTCCGCCCGCGTGCGCACCATTTATAATTCCCCGATGTGGTGCTCAAGATAGGTGAGGTACCAGTGCAAGCCACTCTCGGGGATACAATAAAGAGGCTTGTTAATCTTCAATACCATGTCCGCTGGTAGGTTTAACTCCTCAGGTGCAGTGATGTAGATCGGGCGTTTCAGTAGTTTCCTACTTTGAACGTACGCCTATGTTACGTCCCTTCTGTAAAGTTTCGTGTTTGCTGTGGATGTTGCGACGGCTAGTATCAGTCTAGTTGAGAATCTCTGGACGGTTGGGGCTTTGATTGATATGGAGGCTGAATTTTGATCGTTGTAGTTCTGGGAGATCAATCTACTTTCCTTTCTAAGTCCCTTCTCTGTCCGTTTCAGCTCATCTATAAGTCGTGATCCGAAGATCCTAGTGCTGGCTGGAATGTCCTCCTTGCGTGTAGGTGCAAACGTACCGTTGTCGATGCGGCCTTGTAATTCTTCTCGATGCGCTGAGGGAAAGTCGATCCCTTCCAGGTTTGTTCGTCGTAGTTAATTTGGGTCAACAGTCTGTGTGTGTTTATCATCGAAGCGGATATCTATTACGTCGTCCCTTTTGTCGACCTTATCCAGTTCGGATCTGATGTACGGCTTTTCGCAAGTGGAACAAAATAGCCGTCTTTCTCTCGAGGTTTGTACGACCGCCGTCTCTTTGTACATGGATATGAATCTATGTGGACCGTCTCACTTCTTGCTTCCTGTCCTATATATCCATAATAAGTCACCGGCCAGAAACTTCCGGAGTTCCGCTGATTGTTTTACTGCTCGAAGGCCGCAGTATCTGTTTGACCAACCAAAAGCTACCTTCTTCCTCGCTTTTTCTTGTACCGCTTCCTTTGTGGCCTTTTCGATCGCTTCTGGTCTCCATATCTGTGTTTCCGCATTTGTTACGCGAGCGGGTCAGGGTATTGCTCCATAAACCAAGATCATTGGGGACAGTTCCTCAGGTCTAGTGACGTAGTTCACGGAGAAAGTAGCCCTTAGTAAACAGTCATCGTTTGATGTGGTACGATCCAGTAATTCTCTGAGGGACAGGTATGCCTTTCGAAGGAGTGCATGGTAGCGCTCGACGGTACCGATGTTTACAGGTGTTTCCATGGGTGATTCTATAATTTAGATGCAGTCATCTCGTGCTGAGTTTCTGAATGATGATGAGCTGTGGTTAGATCCTTGGTCCACATGTAGGAAATTCGGAGGCCCGCAGTACATCAATTTCCACATTCTGCTTATCGCCTTCCAGACTTCACCCTATGCGTGATTCTCGATAAATATGGCTGCCGTAAAATCTGTTGCACAATGGGTCATATGCACCACCGGTTTTCCATTGAGCCACATAGTTTCCACCTGCACTTCATGGTTAAACCGGAGGTGTGCCCTGCCGATCCTGTTTTTGAATCATCTCGGGGATGACGCTCTTTTGGCGCAGATGCGGCAGTCGTCCGTGATTTGTTTTCTGGCGTTCCTCGTCGCTTTGTTAGCTCCGTGTCTGCTCGCACGCTTAAGAAGTCCATGGGTTGCTGCGATTGATGGGTGCCTGAACAAGGAGTGGAATTTCTGCAATTCCTGGAAGGTGTAGTAAATGAAAGGGTGATCGTCGGGTGTCCATGTGTGGGTGAGGAAGTAATTGGAAAATTGTAAGTGTTGTTTTCTCTCTTGAAAAAGGACGCACTTAACTTGAAGACTCAAGTCCAGGCGGTTTTGGATCCCGTCTTTACATGATAGAAGACATGGTGGAGGCGCGTCGCCTATAATGAGAAAGTCTACGTCAATGATAGTGCCGAGACCCTTAAATGGGGTTTGGATCCTCGCTTCTCCCTCCGTCATGCTCAGTCCTCCAAGCCCTTGATTTGCTTGTCTCGCAGTGGTTTTACTGCGTGTTGTAAGTTGAATGTAGCGCAGTATTCTTTGTATTGAGCGTGGGATATTATAGAACGTCTGTTCGCTCCCGTTTCTAGCTTCACACCGTCGAAGTGGGGTATGTCCTGTGAAACGTGGAACGTGTAGCATTCTCGACCTCCTTTTTGATCACAGTAATCGTCATTGGGTTTTACTTTTTCATGAATTTCTCCTTTCATCCTACACGTCGCTGCCTCCTTTCTCGTGGCCTTCATAGGATCTTCTTTTATTGTTCTTGGCCCTTTTAGTAAGGCTTGGTAGTTTCCTGCGTCACTTTTCTCAAGTTAGTTTCTCATATTTTTCTTTGTATTTTTGGGCCGAGGGTTTGGGCATCCATTCAAGAATGCTGATTGAGGCAGGTGAGCTTCTATTGCGTGTCTCTGTTCCCAGGTCATGTATGCGCTCCTTTCCGAATATTCATTGCGAATTCACTGTGATTGTTCATCCTTGTGATAATCTACGCTGTCATTTTTGTCGTCATCCAAGGATAAAGTTCCGTTGTATATTCCATCAATATCTTCAATTGTGATGAGAGCCATGGGGTGTTTTGCTTTAAGCTTCTTAATTTCTTCCGAGACTTCGTTCCGTGGGTGTTTTCGCTCTCGCGGTGATCTTTACCGCATACGAAACAGCCCTTGATGCCCCTCATCCAACTTGACCTCAATTGTCTCCGCCCAGTTTCTTCGTCTTGTTCTTCGATCATGACCGCCTAAACGTTTTGACTTCTTTCCTAGCATCGCCCCCAAACTGTCCCCCCAGCGAGCACATTTGAGCCGCGTCCTTTCTTCACTATCCGCGATCATTTCTACACTTGCCGAGCCTGCCGTCTTGGGCTTGTCACTCAAACGGTTCACGATGCGATGGATCGCGTTCTGCGCTCGCCGTGGTCTCCGATCTTTGAGAGAGGCCTGGATGTCTGGGATGTCTACCGCTGTGAGTAACTGGTAGATGAGTAATACATCTCCTTGGTACTTTTAATCCAGTTTCTTTTATAACGTTATCAACCTTTCTATGAATGCTCTGAAGAGCTGTATTTCTGACTCATCCGGTTTGCTCACCATCTCTTCGGTTAGAAGAATTGTTTGCCATTGCGATACTATGTACGCGCGTTGCCCCGTTCTAAAATACTACTTGCGTAATATCCTAGCGCGTCTTCGAAGTTCGAAAATTGGATCTGGTACTTGTCATAGAAAGCCAGTGCATCATTCTTGAGCATGATCGGGATCGCCTGCAGATCATGTTCATCTGATATACTGCATATTTTTGCGAGCATGCTAAATCTGCGAATGCTACGTTTCAAGTCGTCCTCGTATGCTCCTCCGTATTTATCGCTTTTGTCGAACGCTTTTAAAAATCCCTAAAATCCCAGTCCTTGGTTGTCCCATCTATCTGCGAATCCTGTGGGCTGCTTGCTTTTGTCTTCGTCTCTCATAATTGTTGTAATGGGTTCTGTCTTCCCCTGTCGGTGATCGTGCGTCTCCTCATCTGAGGATGAAGATTCATCTCCATCGGGATCGCCCGATGGTCCTATTGGCGAGAAGTTCAATTGTTGCAAGTCCTCTTCCTTCTTTACCTTTATTGGTGATAGTTCTGTGCTATCTAGTATGGGAATGGTTCTGTCGGGGTCTGATGATTTCGTCGCGGATTCTTGGTCAAAGTTAGTTCTAGTTGCACCTTTTGTTCATGCTTGATGTCTGATCTTGCTTTTGCGTCTGTGCGGTTGGCTGTTTGTGCGGGGATGTGATTTTGTCGGTATAGTACCTCTATCTGGGCATTCGCTCTACCCTTTCTTCCTTTCTGGTCTATGTGGATCCCATTTGTGGTTAAAAAGTCGCTCTATTTGGTTAGCATGGGTCTTGTCCATGTCCTTATGGCTTGTGGTAGAAATGCAGTTCTGAAATTTTACCAAAGCTGCTCGCCCTCCATTGTTGTTTCTTTATATTCTTCGAGCATTTGCCGCGTTTATTCTAGTATGGATCTTTTATATGCTTCGTGGTTGGCTTCATATGCTCCTTTTCGGGAGTTCGGAGTCGTCTGCTACAAATTCGTCAGGGTGGCCGGTGTTCTCTTCGGTTGGTGTTGGATGTGAGTCCTCTTTATCCCATTCTTCGAACCATGGTGGTTTTACTTGTGACATGTTGCTCTTTAGTCTGTCACGTCTTTCTTGCATTGATTCTAAAAGTTTCTCTGTCGAATCTATGATTCGATAGCGGTTGTGAACAGTTCGTGTGACACCGACGGGCAGAAGGAGGAGAAGAGGAAGAAGAAAGGAGCGGCATATAGGATGATGATGAAGGATGATGGTACCAACTTGAAGGTTGATACGATGAAGAAGGGTGATACCAGTTTGAAGGTTGATACGATGAAGTATGATGATATTAATGTTGAAGGTTGAAGGTTGAAGGTTGATAAAATATGGTAAAGGGTGGTGATATTAGGATGAAGTGTGACACGATGAAGGATGATAATATTATGAATGAAGGTTGATAAGGGATGATAAAGGATGGATATATTATGATTAAGTTTGATATGATTAATAAAGATGATGATAATTTAGGATGCCATTATTATTGTTGAAGGTGATGAAGGATGTTGAAGGATTATTCAATGATTGTTGAAATATGATGACAGGATGATGTTAAGCTATGAGGGATGAGGATGATCATATCATCATAATGACGATGTTATCATCGTAACAGATGAAGGTGACTAGAAGGATATCGACGGCATGCGGCGCGAGAAGCGGCAGGTACGTCGAAGTGATAAGGGAGGAAAAATGGTTTCGGCACACCAAAAGAAAAATTAGAGAACAATAAGAGCATCCGCAGGCGTGAGAGAACGAATCGAAGAATAAGAAATCATTTGGCACAAACGGGGACGGCGGTCGCGGTATCAAAAGTGACGGGGATGGTGAAACGACGAACACTATTACCATATAACCTTCAACAGGACAGGGTGTGTAAGGTTACAGGAATACAGGGAACTGCAGACGGCGACACTTGTACACAGTGGTAAATTTCCGAAATAGGATTGACACTGGGTTAGATACACAGTGAAAACCATACCACTGACACTGTATGTGAAAGAACGCCAACGCCCGATACATTACGACTCTTTTCTCTAATTGCATAAGCTTCCACTTTTCTGATCTCCCAGAATCTAGATGAATTATCTAATCAGGACCGTGCTCATTTAGCTCCCACTCGTGTCATTTATTTTACTATTATTATTATTACTACATTCTGAATTTAGATATAAAATTCTCTATTCAGAAAAGATAGCTAATCGATAAAATAAAGGTAGACGTTATACAACCAGCAAAGCATTCTTCGGAACCGCCAATTGATATCTAAACGATTTAGTGACAACCGGGAAGGAGAATTACTCACCCAAACGCACATCTAGGTCTGCCAACCCAAACGCTAGATTTCAAGGGGATCCGCACGCGCAAAAGCCGTCTGCCCGATCACCCCAGCGGCTAATTAGCGCTGGAGAGGATCACGTTTCGTGTCTTCGGCTATCGAACCAGTTAGTACGAATAAAGGTGTCAGGGCGAAAAGCTAACACCGTCGTAACGAAGACCACGGACCCGTTCAGGGATATAACATTTTACCAGTTAATAAAGAACCGAGGACCGTTACTCAATGGATCAATCTTTCCCCACCAAGTAGCCTCCCGGCAGCGGGGAATCGACATTCTGCAAGTTGTACTTTTTGCCGTGCCCGGTCTCTTCGGTGGTGGTGCACGGGGATCGTTAGTTGCTTGAGCTGCTTGGCTTGGTTTTGGGATTTTTTCAAGCTCGGAAGCTAGTATGTCTGTCATTCTTGCTGACTGTCTGTTTGGTTTTTCAGCTTCTTTATCGCCTCCCCTTTTTGTTGCCGTCATACTTGTCTGGCTAGTATTTGTGACAGTTATAACCGTTGAAGGAGAATTTCCTCTTAAAGTTCCTCCCTCCTTCTTGGTCCCTTTTTGAGGATAACTCCTTCTCCATCTCTCCATTTTGTCCCACCTTCTTGCTCTTTCTCCCTCTTTACCGTCTCGCCGTCGTCAGGTTTCAGTGCCCGTCTATAAGTGAATATCCCGTTTTGTGTTTTCCTTTAAAGCGGGGTCTGTTCTAATTTGGTTCATCAGTACCCCCTGCCCTGCTGGCACAACGTGTAGCGTTACGGGAATGGTTTTTAGAAGGAAGGACTAAATAACCTCTGAACATGGTCTCGTGTTCCGGCCACTTACTGCCGCGAAGAACGCTGGCAGGGAGTGGATATTCTAGCTCTTAAGATTTCTCCGAGGACTAACGTGGTGGCGTCGTTGCCTGAGTCGGAACCCCTTAGTCGGATGCAACGCGGTAAAGTCTTTTTTGACTATCAATGGCTGACTTTATTTGAATCTGTGCGTGTGTGTGTTTTTTCATTTTTATTCATTTGACAAGGATCTACTCTTTTGTACCCCCCGGACTCGAGCAGTTGTTCGACACCTGTAGATTTCACAACTGTGTCCTGAAGTCGGATTGATGTCTTTTCTTTCCCCAAGGAGTGTCCACGTGTCATCCTGTATGCTACAGTACTGTTGTATAATCATGTATGTTATTGGTATTCGATTTTTGTTCTTTTCATCGACTTGTATGCGTTAATGATTAGTGACCAACTCAAAGACCATACAGGATCCCAATTCAATGGCATGACAATTGATACTGCCACCAACCGTTGATCTGTCATGAGAAGGTTCCAGTACCACACCTACGAGCATTAATTCGGGATAACGATCCCACTGAGGTACCAAAATAATGGATTGAAGAGAATTGGGGGTAGAAGCAGATTAATCGGAGAGGAAACCATGCAGATTCCATTCAATAATCTGAGGCGAATAAAAGATTTTGTGCTCGCCATATTTGATGAAGATGTCCCATCAATCCTATGTTATCGCGATATGATTGAGAATGGCATGGACATCAGCTTCCAAGGTCAATATCTCTATTCCGGATTGTTAAAGGAACCATTAACATTGGAAAAATACTTTTTCATATACCGATGCACATTCAATTTAATCCCATATGCTCATTATACGGAAAAGAAGCTTCGAACAATACACAAAGTTTCGACCATCCACCTCTCATAACTAACTACTGAAACGAGCGGGTGCTGATGGTTTGGGCAGAGAAATTTGGCAGAACTTGGTAAACTATCGGAGGATTGTAAGCCCTGTAGCATACTACGCTAAAGGTCTTACAAACCTCGTTTAGTAAACTCAGCGTCACGCCGCCGCTTTAAAATCACCATAGGTTCGGACTATCTTCAGTTCAACTATATAATCATCAGTGATACCATGTTTCTAAACAACAGGCCACTTCCCCACATCGTGGATGAAAGTACTCATTTCACCGCTGCCTCGTTCTTGAAAAACCAGTCCACAGACAAAATATGGAAGACGACGGCCAAACTATGGTTCTATACTTACATGGGGACCCTGATTACCAGTCCATCTATCAGGGCCCCGCATACATCTCAAAAGGAATGAAATAAAGAGAGGAGATATCAGGCATACAGATGGAGGAAGCACCTATAGAAATCCCAGGCACGATCGGTATAGTTCAGCGTTATAGTGCCCCACTCAGATCCGCTTACGTAAAACAATGTCTGTCGTTGGGAATAGATTTATATACTGAGAATCACTTCAAATTTCACTCTACGCAAGTAATGTTACCATGGGGCCGGAGGTTCTGTGACATATGATTCTGGCATTTGGAGCCCTTCCCCGTCCTTGGCGAATCTCTCCATCATCAAATCAATTAAAAATACAGCAAGTGATCGAAGAAGCAAGTTTAGTAGTTGGTAAGGAGCAAGCCAAACGGTATATATTTCGCATTGAAACATCCGTCAGGCCCAAAGGGATTGGAGATATCACACAGATTGCGTAACCTACCATCTGGATCACCAATTCTCGTCTATAGGACGGAATGATAGAAGTAGGAAGGCCCCACAGGTATATCTCCATTTCAGGCGAGACAGTGGTGATCCAACTCAACCACGGGAGAAGGATATTTAGGTCAACTGTCAATGCCGACGATACCAACGTCGCATTGATAACAACCGTTCGTGTGGCAAGCGGTGGGAAGGAGGAAACGCAGAGAAAGCGAGAGAGGAAGCGCGCGGAAATCGAAGATGGAGAGAGAAATGACGACCGGCAAGAAAGAAGGCACAGAGGGAGAGGAAATGCAGACAAGGCGAGGCGCAGACGAAGCGAGACGCAGAAAGAGATTATGAGGCAGGTGAAGAGCTGGAGGAGGAAAAGGCAGCGAGGAAGACGAAAGGGAATCGCCAAAAGGCCGCAGAAGGGGGTCGCCGCCAAGGACAAGGCGGAGGAAGCAACTACGTCGACGTTGATACAGTCAAGAGAGAAAAGAGGAAGAAAATGGTACAGGGTACATGACGGTAAAAGGGGTACCTTAAAGGATGACGTGCGAAAAATGAATTTATGAATTTTCAAAATTCAATTATCATACAACAAGGAAAAACCGCTGGCACCTCGTATAGGGAAACACTTACTCTATAATCCACAAATTCATGTACAGCGAAATGTTTACCCTGTACTCTACTATTCACAATCAGAAAAGCCAAATCATACTTACAGTGTTGAAATACCCATTTAGACGTTTCCATTCTTTTCTCTCACAATTCGAATTAAAGTCACATTTTCTAACCAATATCTAACTGTGTTTCTAACTTTGGATCAGGTGTAAATACCGAATCTCGAAACATAATGATCGAAATTAAAGAAAGATAGACACAAATGAACGACATTACAGATTATCTGCGAATCAGTTTCTCAAAAGGTTTAAATCGCCGACCGGAGAAGGGAGACCCAATCCAACCACTTCGCCTACCGCGGGTCAACTATCAATTGTAGAGCAAAACGACTTGATTGACGTTTGTCGATCCATTTCAAGATCGAAGGGGTACTAACACTACTTCGATACACCAATCCGCAAAGATACCTTACAGTATCAGTGTTGGTGATCGATAGAGCGCAGGTAAGTTCGAATTTCCAACAAAAGGGAGCTTTTGTATTTTTGCATCTTTAATTGCATTTCAATATTCTTTCTTTGACGAAAGTAACTTGCTATTACCGAAAATTTCGACATCAACACGCGTGAAACCATGGCTAAGGTATAACCTGTGACACACTGTCCATCCTCATAAATGCATACCTGACCATCAGTGCAACGAGAACCTTCCCACCAACGATGTTGATGATCCTGAGGAGACGACTGTAGGGGAGTAAGCACAACAAAAGATCTACTTGAGAGACAAGGACAGGAAGGTGAACCTGAATAAGGGTTCAACAGAATAACGGGCATTCGTAGAATCCAGAAGAAACTAACTGGAAGTTTTGATCAAGGAAGGGATCTTCCAGCCTATCCACGAGTCGAAGATTGGAAAAGGGGAACGAATATTTGAATCCCGTTTTGTTGATGAATTAATTAAAGTTGGAGGTTGGTTGAAAAAAATAGCCGATAGGTGGTGCATAAATACGCTGATAATGACGCAACTTCCATCCCAAAACAGGCCCCAACTGTCCAAAGGTTCTCCCAACGCGTCGCTCTCTCATTCACCGCATTCATTCCCTCTATTATATCATATACTAGGGATTTAACCCAAGCTTATATCCAATCACACAGCTAGTCGGAGAGAAATGTTTACATTTGGACACCACCAGAGCTTGGTTTGCCACCAAGTTACGTGTTGAAGTTTGGTCAAGCCATTGTATGACCTCCACGAATCTGGATTTCATTGATACTTGAACTACCTGTAGCACCACCTTGACACCTTGAACATAATACGAGCAAGATCCGAGCATTGTATGCTAATTCGGACCAAGACGGTGGACCAATCACCGACTCACTGGAAGGCCTGATCCTATTGAAGGTGGATGAATCCTTAGGCTTCGGAACACACAAGATTCTGGAGTAGGAATAACGAGCATCACGGACCTTTAGGTGAAAACTCCGCACATTCCTGTCCACAAATCAGGCATCATTCAACGGCGTTAACATCACCTCCACCACATCCCCACATGCAAACAGCCGCAAATTATCGATCTCCCAAACCGACGAGATCGAGAAACTGGAAATAGCAACAAGCCAGAAACATTTCACTAGCCAGAGAACCCTGGTGCTATATGTCGGTGTGAATTTTCGACAAGATATCTGCGCTCCTTTCAACTGGTAGCACCGGGAAACCAACTAATTTCAGACTATGAGTATAAATAACCAGCAAATACCACCAAGGTTTTGAAGGAGATGAAGGACGAAGGCCTCAATTTCGTACCACTGAATTTAAGCATCACAAGATTCGTCCTGCTTACTGACGCTTCTTTTTTCATCTCTGACGGAATGAATAGTCAGCTGGGCTATGCCATAATGATGGTCAACGGCCATAATCATCGAAACATCATCCATTATGGAAGCAACAAGAGCTAGAGAATATCAATATCAGTGATGGCTGTCGAAACCAGGCTCTTGTACAGGTATTTGACTATTCATTCGTCCTAAAGTACGTGGTTGTTGAGTGTCACCTTTCTGCACTGAATTTTCTTTTGAGGATTCATGGGAGTTCTGGTGGGAGCGTGAAGTGGTCTGGTCTGGGTCCCTTAACTATTCTGGATTCTAGATCGTAACACGAGTCGCTGCAGTGTTGCTTGCTTATCATGTTTTGTGTCACGAGTAGGCTTTCTCCTATTCAAGCACGTAGTATGTAGATGTTATATTACATCGAGTACCTCCTTGTGTGATGATGACGACAGCGGCGGAGCCAATGGGAGATTGGAGGAAGTAGTAGGAGCACACGAGGGATGTCTCATGGTAGTTAGATAGTATAATGGTATCATGCGTCTCTCCTCACCGTCTATACCAAGATACAACAAAATTATGAACCGTAGTGAAGCAACAGATGCGGACTGCTTTCACATGGCCGTGTACGCCTAACTCAACCATGGGACTAGAGGAATTGTGTCCCATGCTATTCGTATTTGGAAAATTAAGAAATTCATCCAGAACATCCACATCACCCATTCAACTCGTGCTACATCGTGCGATAGAAGTCGGAAAGCAGGCCGTTGAAGTGGAGCAGTCGAAGCTGTGGGTAGCTTTTACCCTCAGCCATCTCGGTGGTCCCAAGCCTGTGTGGATATCGGTCCAGTTGCGGGATTTACCGTCAGGATCTTCCGTCCTCGTCTATCGTACCACCACCAAATCGTGGGAGGGACCCTATACGTACATATCAGTTGAAGCCGAAACTGTGGTGGTACAACTAGATCGAGGACGTCGCATTTTTTGATCAAATTGTGTAAGACCACTGGTCGGATCCAATCTAGGTCTTCCTCCCAAACCCATAACTGACCATTATGACGCTTCGTACCATGACGATGGCACCAATATCTCAGATACGGAAAAGCAGATCGGAGACCACCGCGTGTAAGGAAGAACCGCTGGAAAGATTAAGGTGAAGAAGGGTTCGGTTGAGGAAAAAGCATTTTCACAGTCGAGGAGAGACGAGTTGATAAGATTGTTTAAAGACGGAACATTCGTCCCGGTCCCAGAATCTGAGGAGACAGGGCAACTCATCTTCGGCTCACGCTTCGTCGATGAGCTAAAGAAAGTAGGTGATCGTCTGAAGCAGAAGAGCAGGTTGCCCGCTCAGAGCTATTCGGACTATGGCACTACTGTCCAATAACGCTGTCGATACGAACAACTCGATCGCACAACCAGAAGGAGGAGGTCAGGCAGAGGGAACGGCTGACAATAAAACGAAGGGAAATTAACATGCACGAATAATGAGCGTTAACATACATCTCAGACTCAATTAATCAGAGGGTAACACGTAGAGATACATATCAATTACACTAGAGAGAAATCGCCAACAGGTGCCAAGGCCAAAACGGGAATAACACGTGTGAAACACAGTACAACTAGCGGAGAACAAAACCCAGAGAGAAACCACCTAGGCCATTATCTACAGCTTGTACCACACGTGTACAAACTCAGTATGCAATTGACCAGACTCAAAAGTCTATCGACACGTGTAGGAATCATCACGACGAAGCGGGACCCGGCACACACTCATTATGATTATATAATGCGGATCCATTTTTACTGATCAAGAATAGTAAAAACACACACAGATTTTCAACCAACAACAAACATAGATTCCCTTCTACTTCGTCACGACCAAGACGAGCCGACTTTTACGTCTAACACCAGCGCACTACCGCCCCGAAAGGTGAGGATTTTAGCGTCGCTCGTTGGGGAGTTACCTAAAGACCAACCGCGAGCAGGGTTGGCGGATTTGCTCTAATTATAGTGGATACGGGTAGCCTAGTCTGTATGGGAGGATTGACGAGTCAACACCCCAGGATAAGGACACCGAACTGCACGCCAAATCGGCCAGCAGAACCGGAACCATGATCGGGGGTAACCACCACATACACACTAAATACAGTAGAAAGAATAGGCTAAGTCAGACGGGCCGGCAGGTGAGGAAGAAGCTCCTAAGAGCGAGCAACGATCAGGCCGAATTTGGATAGATACCATAGCTACTTCGATAACTACGAAAGACCCACGGTCTAAACAGTTTAGCCAACGTATTGCTCTAGCTATCGTCCGTCTATGCCATCTCTCAATTCATACACACGGGACACCACTCAGGCGTACATCCAATCCCACACGGAACTGGAGAGAAAGCTGTACATCCGAGTGCTGCCCAAATTACGTATACCAGTACGATCCGTTCTTATTAAAGTTGTCAAAACCTTATACATCATTCCAGAATCTGCGCTCCATTGTTACCTTACCTTCTTATCTCGACACCTGTATTCCTTGAAGTTGTCCCAAGCGCGTGTTGAGCCGTGTGTGTTGTTGAGAAGAGAAGAAGACAAGTTGGATGATGAGCTGATTTTACTTCTCGTCGATAATTTCCTGGGATTTGGATCGGCAGAATTCTGGGCAGAGGAGGAAACTGCATCAAAGGCATTTCTATGCAAACCAAGGACCACCATATCTACGAAACCAACGTCCTTCAACGGTATCATACTCAACATCTTCAGAACTCCAAATCAACCAAAAGGATATAAGATCGCTCGGCTACAGATACCGACGTCGCAGCATGAATTCACGATCTAACGGGCCCTGGATCAGTACATCGGCGTAAACGTTCGACCGGATGTCTGTGCTCCCTTACAACTCGTGGCTCCCGGGAAAGAACTCATAACACCCTGATGAATATAAATCGCTATTGAAGACAATCGACTTCCTCCAATCAACGCAGGACCAAGCCCTAAGATTGGTGAGGTTGGATCTGCGCTCATCAAGACTTTTCTTTGTAACAGATGCATCATTGGCCAATTCATAGGGACTCAAAAGCCAATATGGCTACCTCATCTTGATGGTATACATGAACGGAAACTTCAACGTTTCACATTATGGGAGTAATAAATTTAAACGTATTGCCATATTCGTCATGGAGTCCGAGATCCTATCCTTGGTACTAGGCTTTGACCGCGCCTTTACCGTCAGGGACTTATTAGAGGAAGTTATGGGGAGGAAGATCAAAAATCAGGCCATGACTGACAGCAAGACCGTGTTTAACATCATTTCCAAGTACGGGATGATTACAGAACGCCGACTTCAGATCAATATTCTCACCCTCCGCCAAAGTTATGACATCGGCGCGGTTAAGTGGATCGCTTGGATACCTGGTATTAAAAACCCAGTCGAAGGCTTGACTAAGCCGGTGTTTGGAACCGAATCACCGCTCTACAATATCATGAAGTCGAACAAGTTCCGACTAAAGACTCAAGGATGTGCGAAATCACACGAAAGAGAATTCTCTGGAGTGTTGATGTAACATCGATACCTTCTTTTCATGCGATAAGGAGAGGGAGTAAGGAGCAGAGCGAGATGTCGGTAGAGAGATGGAGTCGGAGAGACGCAGTTATGTAGTAACTTTCATGGATAGAGGAAAGAGACATGACGAGAGGTTGATATTTCGAGCGGATACAGAAGAACGATTCACTCAAAGTAGACGCGGTTAGTGAGGAAGGACGATGAAGAACGCGGGGATGGGATTTTAATAGGCACCGATCACGCATCGCGGAGTACGTGGAGATACGACGCAGCGTCTACGCATCTTCATCTATTTTAATTCCTCCACCCGTAAAATTCCACCGCCCGCAAGTGTCAAAGCGCATCGTTGCGATTCTGATGCCACCGCCCGCAGGAGTCTAAATCGGTGTTGCATATAAGGCGTAGAGTGAAGGCGCGAAAACTATAACTGGAAATCACTGGAGGATAGATTAACAACAGGAAAGGGTATCGGCGTGTAGGATAGAGTATTGCACAAATCATCACGAAATACAGTACACCCTGGGTGACTGAAACGTGGAAAATGAAATTCACTAGTAGATCGCTACAGGAAGAAAAATAATCCACTTATGTAGCGATGATACTGTAGGCGACTCACGGCGAAATAACATTCACTTATGGAATGATACAGTAGGAAAGACACGTGTTCAGATATCGGATAGGATCGTAATTTAACAAGTAGGATAATTGGAACAAGTAGGATCCTATTACACATGTGGTTCCATTTCCAACTATTGTTGCTTTTGACTTTACTACACATACCGTTCCCGTCAATGAATGACGACAATAAAGAAGAGTTAGACATATATACAACTATAAAACCCCATCTTGCTCCAAATAGCGTCGAAAGACTTCATCGAACCCGGCGAAAGAAATTGGACCGAACCACGCCTTAGGTTGAAG
>JAULBU010015856.1:0-21122 GCA_032358235.1 Odonthalia washingtoniensis | reverse complement strand
CAGAAAGTCAAGACAATTATATATTTCAAAAACAGAACAAGCACAAGAATAATCTCATCGGAAAATAAAAACCAAAACATCTTGGACATCTCTCCTTTCATTTCTTCGAACATCTCTCATTTCTCCTACATTTCTCAAATTCAGCATTGTGGTATATCTGCAAAAGAGATTGTCCTACAAAAGGGTGGCACCTTAGCAGGTGTTCTAGAGTTACAAATATACTGGAAACACCAACATCTGTAAGAATTCGCATAACACTTTCTTTCCCGTAACCTCTGCCAGCAGTTATTATGAGACCAACTAATGCCGACTCACCCCGACCATCTGTAATTGCTTCCATTAACTGTCTAAAAGAATGATCCTGACTCTCACCACTACTTCGAAACCGAATACCTAAAACAATCCGAAAAATGCACCGGCCAAAACTTCTGCCATGTGATTCTCTTTATCTTCTTTTCGAGGGCATAATGTCTTAACCTGATTATCTGCGGCTCTTGTTCCAAACAAGTCGTCATCTAACGTAGCGAATAAATGCATTGTAGGAAAAAACATTTCGAACTTCCCGAAATGTAAGAGTTTAAAACTAGGTTAGATTCTGAGTCTGGTCGCGTTGTGTATTCCATGTTTGTGTTCCATCTATCCCACGGTTCACAGGGGAATAAGCGAGGAAGTTGTTGGCACTAAATCTCACATATTCCATTAATGGCGCTATTAGTTCATGAGAATTGATCATAATAACAGTTTTATCTAGACTGAATCCCGTACAATGCGAAAGCAAGAATACAGATAGAAATTTATACATGTCATGATGACTTGTCACTCCTCTTCTAAGATTTTCAAGTCTTATAACTTCATTCATCCATGAACGAATCTGCTGCAAAATTGGATCACAGGAAAGAACTAGAATCTTTTCTCGCCCGTCAGGAATATTAAGAACATCATATTCCGAATTAATTTCTTCTAATATCGATGAACAATAAAGCCTAACTCTTTTTACCAAATACATCATCTGTAAAATCTTTTTCGAGCATGAGTGAGTTTGTTTGATTTGAATTTAGTGTCCATCCATCTGATACGTCCGAATTATTACGTACGTGAAGAGAACGACCACGACCACGACTACAACCACGACCTCGAACTTGAACTCGACCTCTGCTGTGACGTGCTGGAATTTGTGCACGGGTTGTATTTGATGCTGATACTGCATGTTGATTTGGTACGATTGTTGTTGTTATTGAAAGTGGATCGTAACTAACGATTGTTGATGTTGGAGAGATGTTGGAAGTAACGGATGTCAGCTCATCCATTATGGCAGTCACAGCGTATACAACTGATGGTTATGTTCTTGTTGATAATCACTTGCTCTTAAAACGATACATACATGCTTCTATGTAAACCTAAGGTGTTTGGGGTGCCAAAATGTCAATTATGGTCCCAGACATCTGAAAGAACACCGAAAGAATCGTATTTCACGTTTTGTAAGATCAGAAATGATAGGATATTATACCGTTTTGTTGATCGGCTGAAATCAGTTGTTCAAATGCCTACAAATATGAGCCGTTATGTTGACTAGAGCCAATATAACGAACGTTACACTCTTAAAAATATGTTCTCAATATGACCTTATGTTGACTAGAGCCAACATAGTGAATATTAGGGATATCTCACATGAAACAATTTGGATATAATTGGACAACTTACATATATATATACGAACATAGTCGTTATGTGATGACAATATGACAACATGGAACGGCATAAGATGAAAAAATCAAACAACGAATGAGGACGATTGGAGTGAAGTCATGCCTTGATGTCGGGGAAGGGCAGTGCCTATTAATGGAAACATACACTGATTCCATACTTTTCGCCGTCGTCCGTCCTTCAATGTACGATGGGCAACGGCAAGAAGTAAACTTGTAAACAGTAAAGTACAGTAAGTATTAAATTTACTGCTTCCATGTTTCCTCCTCGCCGTCATCCATCAATTTCCCATCATTCATCCATTGGATGTACAAGCGGTGCACATTCATTAAATTTATGGTGGGAAATGGGGTGTACTAGTCATCACATGACGTCAAAAATACATTTTTAAGTTCCCTCTCCACTGCAGTACAGTATAGTGTGGTATAGTGGAGGGGGAACTGTCATAGAAGATAATAATATTGTTTTAACAGAAAGTCATAGAGTATAATAATATTATAATCTGTGGGTGTCTAGCGCAAAATGACTATATGTCGACATGTGTAATTAATTTTACCCCAAAAATAAAGGCCACCCACACCTAACCAAAGAATAGTTCGGACCGGACAGCAGCGAAGGAACAGGACAGAAACACAGGGACAGAAAAGGACAGAACTATTCTACGACAATGAGCGGGAGCATGATTAGGGTGTGTATGTGATGTAACAAGCCCAAAATGAACGAAATTCAAAGGGAGTAAAGCTTGATCGGCCATGGCAATCCGAATTTATACATATATCTGCAACTTTACTCCCATTCAATAAAAGTTTTAGCAATGCCATCGAGCAATTAAATTGCTAAACATTTTATTTAATGAGAGTACCGTGATTTACCAGCCAGTGGTGAATGATGGTTGTTCGCAACAGCCATTCAAATGTAATCTTTAAAATATCCCTACGGTGAGGTGTAAGCGTGGTTTGAAATTAGCAAAAAAACCGTTGTAACGGTTTTTCGTCATGAAAGTAATTAAAAAATCGAACATTGTAGACCCGGTATCATACTGGGACTACAGTTTTCGATTTTTTACACGATGAAAATGAAATAGGTGAAAAAAGTTGATTGAAAATTTTGGAAGAAAATTCAAAATTTGAAGCGGCCCAAGTCACAGAATTAGAATAAGAATTTTGCTCACAATGCCAAAAAATGAACCGCAAGTTGCTGAAGCCAAGTGATCTCCCACGGTTATCACAATTTGGAGATGTTCCGTTAACAATGTGCACTATTCAAAAAGGAAGATGAAACGGTTGATGGGGACGAAGATGAGGCTCGACGTAATAACAATGGTGAATACACTCTGAAAATGTTCCACAAGCAAGTTGTTGTTCCTATACTGCACGAAATTTTGGGTAACATACCAAACGCAGATCCAAACAGTATTGTTTATAGAACTATCATGAGAATAGGAAGATTGGATGCTTGGATAAATTCCACAATGTCATGAATTAAAGTAAAAGGAAATGTGGCGAGGGGATGCAGCGTAATTATATATTTTTTTTGAGCGGAATCTTCCAGAGACAATCAATCAGGTTGGTTTTTAATAAGTAAATTTGTATCTATGTGGTCAGAAGAGTAATTGCAAATCACAGTGTTTTTGTCTACAGATGGAATCAAAGATCGGATGGATGCCTTACTTGGTATTGAGCGAAATGCTACTCCTATAGTAGTGCCTTCTAGTCGAGACGGTGTATTCATTACATTTGATCACAAATAGTTTCAAAAAAATGTTAGTACTGAGCTAAGAAACATCTACGATTGTTATATTGCTGAAATTTGTGATGAGTGGCCCACCATCAATATTCTTGGTGATCCGGATGTGGTTACGGAGACCATCAGGAATATGGATGAAATATATATTGAAATATAAATTGAGGGGGGCGCGGAACTTGCCTGTACGGAATAGGATGTATACCAGCTATTGCGGGGAAACGTTTAGCGGAGAAAGATGTGATTTGAATTTAAACGTCATTAATTTGCACTTCGTGTAACTGAATAACAACTTACCTTATAATTTTAATCTTGGCTCTGGTGCAAGATTTCATACTACAGCAAAAATTATAACCGTTCTTCCTTACGTAATGTTCATTGTAGCAAGATAACCATAATACTATTATATCTATTTGTTCATACTGTAGCCAGGATTTCAAATAAACTATACAGCAAATAATGGTACTGTGTGAATATTTTCAGAAAATATATAGGAGAATATTGAGCAACTGTAGTTACAATTTGAAAATATATTAATTTGGAATGTACATACTTTATGAGCATTATAATTTCAAATATAAATAATATAAATAATGTATCATTGCTTTAATATTATTCTATATAGGAATAGTTTCACTGTATGACCATACTCATAAATCAATATATATATATATATATATATAATCGAAAAATCTGTAAAAGGATATTGAAAATCTGTAAATTTGGAATATATACAATACCACCAGTTTTGCAGAACATTATATAGAAGCGGAACCAAGATATGAACACATTTATATTTTATACATTGGAAATGCACATACTGTATCTCCATCCTCAAATTATACTATCTAGTATTGGAACTAAGGTAGGAAAACGTCCAAAATATTTTAGTTTGAAAGTTTTATAATGTAGCAACATTACCATAGTAAAATATATACGATTTAAAATAAAGTAGCATCAAGATGGAAATACTGTCACATAAAAGTACATACTATAGCTCCATCATCTATTTATAATAACTGGAAAAATGTAAGGTAGCAATAAGTTCGACATAAATCAATTTGAAATGATCATAATTCATCAACATTCCAATGATAAAAGTTCAAGGAATGGTACTTTTTAAGCATATATATATATATATATGTTTGTGTATGGATAGACATGGTTATATATATATGTTGATATCTAACCATTCTTCATGCATGATTTGTTTTATCGCATGAATGGTGGATATCCATCCATTCTTGTCTTTATGAAAAAGGAACCACAAATTAGTGAACTTCTTCATATTTGTACGAACATGTTGAAAAGCTGAAGAACAGTCATAAAAGAAAGCCACACGTTGAATAAATTTGCTACGTTTAATCAAAACCAATTTAGATTCGTCAATTTTAAATTCATCCCCCATCCAATGATATAAACTTGAATCCAACAACCCAGGGCTTATTCTTTTCATCTCCCGAAATATCCACAAAAAATGTGAAAGATTGTAATCCATACCAGCATTTTGAGGATTTAAATAATGAATATTGTTGTGATAACGACTCTGCAGATTCATTAAAGAACGTTATTGCAGTGTTGCATCCAATTATGTTGTTTACAATGGTTCTTGAAGCACCAATTCGATTAGAAGAATGATTCAGAATAGCTCCCTGAAAATAATAAGTATCATGTCTGTAAGTGCTTTGTAAGAATGAATTTATAATATTTTCCAATCGGACGAATTGATTTCGTAAAATGTGTGTTACATCATAAAAAAAAAGTAAGTATTTCCCTTTCCAACAAGAAACATATGCACTACTGGACGAAAAGAAGCACCGAAATCGTTCAATAGTTCATGTAATACACGGTGTAACGTCTTTTTTTCTTACTCTGTAACTCCTACTATAGGTCATAAACTTCAGTATATGTCGTTATCACAATCTCTGGTTCTAGAAGAAGACGTAGCACACCACTTTCGCTGTGATTTGAACTTCCGTATCGTGTGAATCCATCAAAGGTAATAATGATGCCAATCTGGTTCTCCAATCCAGGGAAAGGACATTTTGAGCTGATGTCATATGTTTTTTTGAATTTATGTCTCGTTCCAGAAATAGTTTGAGGTGTTGATGAAAACCTTCAAAAACCATATCCGTAATGTTTCACACATGTTGATATATTGGAATGGTGTGGATGTATAATTAAAAAAGAGGTACACTTTAGGTTTTTCTATCAACTTTCCGAGTTTTGAATTAGAATTGTAGAAATTGTTGACTTTTGTAACATAGCGTATTGAGGTCATCTGCAAAACGTCATGGTATGCACAAAAATCATTTTCAAATAGATAACGGACGTTCTCCCCGTCCAGTATTGCGAATGGGTGCCAATATGTATAAGAAACTAATTCTTAAAGATCGAAAAGAAGACTAACTGCACGAGGATATTCCTCTGTGCCACTGTGCCCATGATTTAACAAAAATAAATTAAATAAATGAACACAAAATGTTTTCGAAGTGGAGAAACTACATGGCTGCTGTTTATGTTGGTTCCACAATATTCGTTGTTTTGGTGCATATATTCAGAAATCAATGTACATCTCTTATTTTCAATATGGATATCATGCTCTGTTGAGCCAAAAAGTCTAAAGAAAACTCGGATAACGTCTTTAGCCAATCCGGATAGTAGATGATCAAGGAACAATCACTCATTGAATGTCGGTCGAATTTGGATAGAATGACTGGTACATGATTAATTGTTAGTGTTGCACTCGTCGTTGAACAGAGTAAATCGTACACGAGATGGAAAATTGGAAAAGACTTTGCATATTCTACATCCCCATATTTCATTCCAAGTCGTGTCGTTTCTCCTTTGCTTATTAAATATGATGTCATTGAGAATAGACGATTGAAAAATCTTACATTGGGTAGCATTTTGCTATGTATCATGATTGTGTATGCTTACCTGGTATTCTGCGGAGATTTTATTGACACGACAGCTGGAAAATTGTGCAAGGACAGAAACCATTGTGACCCTTCAGATCGATGACTTCAGCTGCTGCAGGGTCATATCCAGTGAAACTTACAACATCTATGAAATACCTTACATTGTTACTGTAAAGATCGATACAATGTATACTTTTAGTCATTCCGTTAACGAAGTCGTCTGAAATCTGATCAAATACTTGATTTTTACTACATGAGAACACCTTAAAGATATCACACGAACTGAAGACAAATTATTTTTTGGAAAATACTTTGAAGAAACAGGCATCATATACAGGTCACCAACAGACTTGGTATTGCATAACTATTTTCCTTCTAAAAAATCCATCAGCATAAAGAATCATGCTATATATGAGAAACATTGTATTGTCCAATAAGTAACGACGTTGTCAGAACCTGCCAAGATTTCATGAGGAATAATTCACTTCTTTTTTTTTGCACCATTCCTGGGATCCTCGTTTTTCAAATTGCAGTTAAAATCAGGGTGCTTTTAGTAAATTTATGCTTATCTTTGTCTTGTGAAATCTAAACCAAGCGTTGAACGGGGAAATTCTGCGTACTATAAAATAGGAAGAGATGAGAAAAAATCTGTTTTCGTTTTTCGTGATTTGTTTTTTTAATTCAAAAATGAACAAATATCACCTGGTCGTATGGAAATATCACACTCTGGAGAAGGATCAGATGCAGTTCTTAAATTTGTTTTGAGCCACTGGTCTAATCGGGATAGGTTTTCACTTAACTATTGAAGTTTCATCGATGTGTTCATGAATGGAGTATCCAAATTTTCATTTACATCTCTAAAGCACCATATATCACCGATTATTCCAATAACTGAAACAGTTCTTCCCTTTTTTGAAGTTTGAGATGAAAAGGACCACCCATTATTTCAAGAGAACTTCTAGAAACACAATGCCAAGTTTGAATGAAGAATTTTACTTGTTACCGGGTATAAGTCGAAGAAAAGTCGATATCACTCTTGACCCAAAGTGGCTCAGTGGCGGAGTGTGTCAAAGAGAGTTTAAGGACAAGGAAATGATCATTTAAATCCAATAGTCCATCCTCTGAGTTCCCGGATGTCTCATAAACCTCCTCATAGAAAAGAAGGTGGGAAATATCATGTTGGATCCAGCCACTAGGTAGAAAGATTAAAGCAGTGTTCTCAGTTATTTTTGCAACAATGTTTTCGGAACGTCGTTTGGTAGTGTATTTTTTTATCTCTGTTTCTTAATTATATATATTTCGCGGAGAATATTCTTCTCGGTTTAATTCATTGTCTTCTTGAATATCTACGTTTTCAGTTCTCAAAACAGCTTGTACTGTTTCTGGAAAGCATCTTTCTTTTAAAAACTTCCATGCAGTGGTATGTGTCGTATTATATGTAGGAAGAAGTCTGTCTTGGTTGCAGTATTGTATCGGTGAAGACATTATTACGTAGTGCATGCCCTAAAATGATACCTGATGATGTACCTGTAAAAGACAATATTTAGAACTGGTTTGAAGATTCCATAATGTATTTATCCCACTATTTATAACCTATTTAATCAAATTACAATTACAATAACGTATATGGGATTTAAGAGGTATAAGTTCGCCTCTGTGTGCTATACTTTGGCTATAACCTTGTCAAATGTAATTATTTTCAAAAACGTTATCCGATTCCTTTTCGATATAATTGTTCACAACTAAACCTGATCTATCACTATCGACTCCTTCGATTGATTCATTAGTAAAAAATGTTCCCCTGATTCGCTACTATCTGCACCCTTCTTCTCTTCTTCAAGGTTGTATATATTCATTTCTGTTTCTGCAATATTTTTGGTTATAGTTTCATCATTTTCTTCTATACTGTTTTCGTATCCAAGTTTCCGGTGTGTACTATAACAAGAATCATTCCCTTTCTCTGTTTGTCTTTGGAAGGTAGCCATTTGTTGTCGAGGTGAACCTCCATGAAACGTTTCCTTCATTTGTGAGGTATTATTTATTGTTCCCGTTTCGCATAGGAACAATAAGAATCAGATATTATTTCAAATAGGAAGACATTGAATAATGTCCATCAAGAAAAATTGATGATAACAATAGCTTAGTAAACTACTGGATCCAACATAGAGACGTTTTTCGTGTCGTAAGATGCAACGTGTGACAACAATCCAATCAAAATATCAGATATATGTACAGTATTGTATAGTCCTTCACTGATGGTGATGTTTATAATGTCTTCATGTTGATATAATTGATATTACAAAATCGATATGGATTTTATAATGTTGATATTTACAATTTCATGATTTTTTTGATTGGTTACTGTTATCATAAGAATCAGTTCATAATAATAATAATAATGATAATGGGCTGAGGTTAAATTAATTCCTATTTTCATATTGTAGATTATACCGCGTAAATTGTGATGATGAAAATATCTTTTCAATTTTCATAAGGTCCATCCTGTATGCGTAGTATGACATGATTTAGTGATACTAACGGCATCACAGTGATATGGATGATGTGTTTTGAAGAGGAATCATTTATAGTGATAGTGATAAGAATAATATGATAGTGATAAGAAAAATGTTATGATGTCAGTAATATTGATATAAGATGGAGGGTAGCACCTTCACATATCCATTATGAATATTTTGATGTTCGCATAGATGGGACTATGATGCTAGATTTTGTCAGAGGATAAATAATCTCAAAATCGCCATGAAAGTGAGAAAGGTTTTAGGCATGTTCGAAATTTGGAACGGTAAAGGTTTTGAAGTGGCTGAGGAAGAAATACTTTAGACAAAACAGAAGAATTCAATGTAGTCATTAAGGTGGGTGTAGGATTCTAAAATGGGTAATAAACGTTTCATACCATTGATGAGGATATCGAGTACAGATTTAAATAATTGTTCAGAATACTATTGATGAAGATATTTCTGAAAGAGCGAAAGAATTGGACAGCTGAAACAAAGGATAATGTTACTATTATTTTCATTAGTATAGATTGAAATGGCACAATTACAAAAATGGTGAGATGAGAAAAACATGTGGTGCACCACATTTGTTTATATTTTGTAAAGGATACCATTCAGTATATAATGTTTTATTTCTTACATTTACATACATAGTTCGCTGCAATCCTTGTCATGTTAACACATTAATCAAGAAAATAAACAGTGTGGACATTGTAGGGAAACAAATTTACACTGTACAAGATCAAACTCAATTATTTTTGAATAAAATAGCTGTGCTGTCGTTCACTACTCATTCTACATGCGCTCGGTCATGTATACCTCTTTATAATATGAAGAATATTATCCCATACGTATTTAGTCTTTATTATTATATCATATGAAAAGGGAGGATTCGTACATAGTACGGTAAAAGGTTTGTAAATTGAAACATCGGTACGGTGTCGTTAAAAATTATTAAAACTTTTCATATTAAAACTCCACAAAACACCCCTAAAATGATTTTCCCAACTAAACATTTACAAAACACACGTTTCATTGTACAAAGTCTGTATTTCTTCTAAACAAATATACCCTACAATTATCATCTTTCCCAAGATGTATAATACCTAAACAATAATGTGTGTGTCTTCTAATTGTCCACATTCATGATGAGATTTTCCAAATACCTGATCCAGTACATTAATTTTGCCTTCTGGTTCATCATCTGTGATACTCTGCGTCACTATGTGTTCCATCATGAAAGTAGACTTTGTAATAGATGAAATTATGTGTAGAATAATTCTACTCCTGTCTGATGGGGCTGGAAATAAATCCTTCAACCCTATTCCATCCACTGTCACGTTTGGTATTTCGTCTTCAAATTCAATAGTTTGTTCTTTTTCGTTGATAGAGTATTCCTCTTCCACACCCGATGTTAGAAGTCGAAGAAAACATTCAACAGAATGAATAGCAAATATGGCACCATCTCCATATTCCAGTAATTCATGTAATTTCGTTTTATTTGCTCTATAGCTTGCTGCAACATCTAGAAGACTGATTTCTCTTTGAAACAATCTCAAGTCATTTCCAACTCTCTTTCGCTTTTGTGATTCCGTAAGCGTCACATAAACATGATGCTCTAGTAACAGATAAAATTCCTTCCTACTTCTTTTTAAATTATTAAAATCATATTCTTTACTATCATCAACATATTCGTTGTCCTCATTATACTCCATTTCCAAATTATAAGATGATTCTGTCAGCAGTTTTTCAGATGCATTAATGCATTAATGAACTTTCACTACATTGTTCGTTGGAATATTTTATGTCGGTACGATACAACATCGTATGGACTAAGTTTATATCCAATATCATCAAAAAACACAAATTCATCCGTGCAAGATCATGTCTAAGGAGAGTGTTGAGATGATCCATCGATCTAAAAGCAGAAAATTCACTATAGTCCATATTACTAGGAGTAACATTAATACGTCTTCCACCAGGGATTCTCGTTGTCTTTTCTTCAAATATTTTGGTTTCTTTTTTTTGTTTTTTCTATCAATATATATCAGGCATAAAGGATTTCGAATTTCTAACTTGCTGCCACCAAGTGTTTTTTTCAAAAGAATAAATATATCTGTCGTCGAGGTGTGGCTGACCGGAAGAAGTTCTATTAACATTTGTTCTATTAATTATAACATTTTTGCATTCACTCAGCAACAAAGTCAGAAGAAACATTTTTATTGTGAAATAAGTTCCAAGTGTCTTGTTTATGGTTATAGACAATATAAACAACGGTGTATCTTCTAAAATTTGTTCCCATCAGACCATCTACCTCTTAATTCTCGGTCTTTCGACCTTGGAAACGTAAACAGAATCTTAACGCGCTGAACGTCCTTACTGCTTCTTGAATGAAAAGTCTGCCAGTACTTTGAGAAGACATCCAATAAGTAACTATTCTCACCATAACTCCACTAAATAATTGATAGCTAATATATCATCAAAATTGTAGAGACCAGACAACAGGTCCTCGTCCCACTTTTTCAACAGGTCTTTCTTTGTACTATCTCCGTTCCTGAAATTTCCGATAATTTTTCGCCCTTTTTGTTTTCTGTTACAGTTACTGTCAAAATCTTCACCAGCTTTGATCCTTCTTTCTAACAAATTAAAATTATCTTCCATAACATCAATTCGTAATTTTGACCTTTCTTCGGTCTCAAGTATTTGGATCCTCGTCTCATTTCCTTCTTCTTTTATGTTCCAAAATTATTGAGATATAACTAGGCTTCTGACTAGGCTTCTCAGATATTCTCGCATCGTTTTTCGTATATCTTTTCGAATCACCAGTTCTTCGCACATCTCTTTCTGCATCATGGAATTCATCCTACTTTGAACGACGTACATTCTTTTTTATTACTTCCCGAATCAAATTTGTTGTTTCAGTAGGTACTTCGCCCTCCTCTCAACGACGTACATTCTTTTCAATTACTGACCGCAACATATTTGATCGTATTTTTCTACCGTTGTCACTGATTTCACCACTCTCAGCCAAAAACCGATCAACTCTCTGCTTCTTACTTTCATCATCTGTCCTAGAAACAAATTCTTCTTCCGTTTTTGTGTGTCTCATCCTAATATTGTGCTCATTTTGGGATCCGTTTGGAAAATAAGTCCCACTTTCACTATGTCCGACATCAAAAGGAAACTAGGTATATCCATAGATGCCTTACATGATGGTACTCGTCGACCTTTGATCCTTGTTCCGGCGGTCATTACGATTATAGTTTTTCACAAACTGAATATCAGATAAGATGAGATAAGATGATAAGAAGAAATATGATGATAAGAAGAAAAAGACAGTTCTTCTGCAGAATATATCCATAGTTGTAGCCATTAAAAAAATTCCTTCGACTAACTACAGGTGTACACTTGTAAAGAATTTGGCCCAAAAGAGTGGCAACCTCAACGCTAAACACATCCCTATAGTACATTAGCACAGGACGGAGATTTACTTCTTCCCTTCACCGTTATGCATACTCAACATTTTTTCATATCCAAAACCTTTTTGGACAAACGGTCCCGCAGCATTAAATTGGACCAATATATAGGCCGTAATTTATGTACCGTATCACATCATTTTCCGCCATATAACTTTCACATTACGAGCACGGAAACAAAATCGAAAGTGGTCTCTCCAACGGGACGATCAATTCTATTTCCTCACCCACTATCTGACATAGACGTTCTTTGGGAAATTGATTCTGTTTCTCATTTGTGGCCCGCTTTTGTTCTATGTCTTGAGGTCCGACACGAAGAAAGTTCTGTACTTGGAAAAATAACGTATGCAACAGGTTTCGGTTGTAAATTTGATGAACATACAATAATTTTTATTTACAACAATACGCTACAAGAACAGGGTAAACGGAGTGAATTGGTCAGACTTTCCTAGAGAAGAAAAGCCGATGTGGATTTATCAGAAAATTGTATGAGTAGAAGACATGTCGATGTTGCCTTATCAAGAAATAGTACGAGTTCTAATTCCATACTTTCTATGAAAGCGTTGCTGATATGAAGAAAAGAAAGTTCAAAGAAGAATGAGATTCCTCGCCAGAATATGTGAATGTGGACTCAAATAGTGATGAATCAGACTTCTCTGTGCAAAACTGTCGAATAACCCCGATTAAGCCAAAAGGCCATTTTCAAGGTGAAGGAAATCTGCATCTTGATTAGAATAAAGCCACGTGTATGCACGTTTTGATGCTTTTGGACCCTAAGTGTTGGAGTGGATTTGGATTTGGATTCCGTTAAGTGTCTACAATAAGGGAGTGGTGGTATGAAAATATAGATCTTTTAGGGTTGGATAGAGAGCGTGAGAGTGTAGACTAATTGTGGTGGAATATGGTAAGTAGATGATAAAGTAAGCGGCATAAGTGAGGGAGATAGAGCAGTGAGAGCGTAGCGATTAGGGTAAACGAATCTACATCTTGGCAAAGGACGAGCGCGAATCGATATCGATATCAATTTGTTGACTTCTTTGACCGATACCAATATCCGTGCCGGTAACTACAATAACGTATAGTTCAATTGTAATATCTAAAGAAGGTGAGGATGGAGAAAGCAGGAGATAACGGGAGAGGTGCAATCGACGTTCTTATAGAATTATTAGACGGTCGAAAGCCGAATAAGAAATAATAGTCCTTTCGTGCAGAAGCCTGTTGACACCTGTTGTCAGAGAGCTTCTAGGTTGGGTTTCCTCATAGCTTCCTGGTTAGGATCTTGGTATTTAAATGGTGTGGCCTAGACTTTTGGGACCAAAGGTCTACTGTATTAGTCAACCCCCTCTTTCCGTGTGTTATCCTTTATTGTGTTTTTAATTTCATGTGTCAACGTAGAATGTTATTCGATGTTGATTAACTATTATTAGGTTATAAAAAATAATAAATTAATGATATAATAAATGACATGTGATAATCGCATGACTGAAGGTCGAGATGTTATTCGATTTTTTTTGGAGATAAACTATTATTATTCAATAAATCCATAAGAGAGTAATTGAGATACTGAATGAAAATGTGATAATAATATGCTTGAAGGTAGAATAATATATTACCAAGTAAATCATGGTTAGTAACGAGATGTACACTTAATATACCACCTTTTTTTTTAGTATAACTGGTAAACAGTTGGTTGGTAGTTATTATCCAGAAGTAAGATTTTGTGTTTCAAATAACTATAATTAGTCAAGGTTTACAATGTATGACTATCAAGTTAATTCCTAGTATTTGTTTTACAGAGCAGTTCTTAAATGTTTACCAATCATACTAGTAGTATGATAAAGAAAGTATGTTGAAATAATTGATCTGAAGGAGGGTTTACATCTGGCTATAGTTGCTAAAGATACGTCAGGTGGGATGGTGATAGAAAGTAAGATAACTCTAAAGTGAGAAATTAGAAAAGTGTCAAGTGGTAGATGTTTTCTGTGGTGGACTGGGAGGCGTTGTTGTATCTAATTCGTGTCGGATGATCCATTGAGTTAGTCGCGGAGTGTGAAATGATGTTTCCAGGATGGTTCACAAGGACGCTTGGGTAATTGGTTTTTAATTACGTCAGCGACATTGTCTTCGGAACGAACTAGACCAATATTGTATATATCCCTGGACTTCAATCCCCCACGTGCTGCTTCAACGTCCAACATGGTCCGTTTCCCCGAAGTTTGTAAACCCTTCCATATAATGTTGAAGAGCTATTTACTATCGGTGAAGAGATCGAGTTAGATTATTTGTTCAGTTAGTTCAGATAGTTTGTTGGTAAGTGCATGTGCATAGGAGAATAGATCTTAAAAGGCTATCACCTCGACTCCTCTGGCATATCTGCACAAACTCTTTGCTATATACGATGTGCATTTGATTGGGATCACGTTGTATTGGATATAAGTATTACGTAGCCAAGTTGACTGGAGAGATCCAGGTTGTTTCCGAATGAAGCTTCACTGTACCCATTTATTTTCAAGCTCGATAGTTGTAAATCCGGAAAGGCAACAGAAATTTGGTATTTCTGAGCGTAACTTATCGCTTTGTTTAAATGTTGAATGAATGTGGAAGGTGTGTTGATAAAATTAGATTATGTTACCTTAGGCAAACATGACATATCTAAGATAAATCCCTGTCTAGAGTGCGAGAGCCATTCTATCTTCATTCGAATAGATACAAACGAAGTGAAGATTGCATCAGATTTCAACGGCTCTATCTTAGAAATGTAATTATCTTGTTGTTGTGGCTCTTTCTTAGCCCTAATTAATTCTCTTTATCATTCGGGTTTTATGTTATAACTCACTAGTCTCGTATCTTCTTAGGTTGACACTCAATGTGACTTAGTTGTCCATATTGTCCTTCCGTCACCTTCTTATTCGATTCCTGGACTAGAAGACTAGCAACCCTTGCAAGGACGCGTCAATAACACTAATTAGCGATTGGGCTACCTACCGCTGCAAATGACGCTAGCTGGCAAGTAGATTTTGTCACACTTAGGATTTATCGTAATGTGAACCGTGTAACATCCTTGTCATTATTTATCCTCCAAGTCTTAGGTTCTCAGCGGCTTCGTATCTCTCGTGGTTTCGACAAAAGGGAGGTTGTTTTATGTAAATCTGTATCCTTTATTACTTCCTCCTCTCCCTGCTTTGATTTTCCATCTTTTATTCAGTCCATACTAGGTGAAGATTATGTTTGAGACGTGTAATATTTCCCATCTCTATTAGATTACCTTCTGAATCTGTTTCATTTCCTAATTTCCTACACCTGTCCACCGTACTGTACTTTTGCATTTGGATTATAAATTCTCTTGATAAATCTATAATTGCATATCCGATTCCATTGTTAAAATAGGTTTCACTATCCCATACATTTGACCGACATGTTACCAACATACTTTCTTTATTGTTACCGCAAACATCCTTCTGAAGCCGTATGTTCCCGTAGCATACCGTATATTTACCATTGACACTGAATCGCATATCAATAACGTTATCAACACTCAAGCGCTTCAGGTTTGGTTGTTGAGTATATCTTTCATCCAACGGCATTTACTTCAAAGAGATTTTTCGTTATTAGTTTGAAGAGAGCGTGAGTGTCAATGACGATATGTTTAGTCAGTCCATCTGCGGGAATATGTTTTCCTCCGGATTCAGTTGAGATTTTCTAATTCATCATTGGCATGAATCTCCTTCCGGGCCTTTATGTAGATCCGGACATGCTCTTCACAAGTTTCCACATCCTTCGCTATCAGTCGAAAAGCGTCTTCGAATCAACATATCAGTCAATGTCGATTTTAGGTATCCAGGATTTATCCAACCATGTCGCGTAGAATTAACGCGTGATGAAAATCCAGGACGAGGGAATGTACTTCAACTGATAGTACAGACCTGGTCACGCATTTACATCGGCTGGATACATAGTGAACGATATTTCGATTACCGTGCTTGCATACAAGAAGTAGGAGGTATCGGAATTGGCTGCTCTAATGCCTCTCATTACCAAAAGCGGCGTCTCTGGAAAGAACTAGTTTAATCGACGTCATATATAACCCCCCGAACGTTATTTATATTGTTTTCGTATCTTGGAGGCGCTTGATATTGTACTTCAGTGCATTATTTTCCGTTGTTTTCGTGGCTTCTTTGGCGGAGGCGATTAGTTGGATTCCCTCGCAGAGACCCAGGCGTGTATTTATGCCAATATATTGGGCAAGAGCACGGTTGCTGAGCAACTAATTATTGTTTGTATGGAATTTAATATTTTCGACCTTGTCAGTGTGCGTCATCTGGAAGTTCCCGTTGCTCTTTTTTTGAATTTCTAGGTCGTTAAAGTTTAAGAAGCCATCATGTATGCAGGTTCTTTCGTTGCTAATGAATTTCTTTGATGCTCGTTGCATAGGAAGTTTTCGGTACCAAAATGGAGCTAATTGTCAACCTGGAATGCGACTAAGCTATAAAGCTTTCCATTATTTTTGTAAACCAGTACACATGGATCTACATGGGTCCTGGTCATCTGTAAATCCACGAGGTAGTATTAGAGTTAGGTCAAATACCAGCGAAATCCAGATTATGGTATTACATAGAATGGTTTTACCACTTTGAGTACCATATCTTCTTGGAAACCAAGTTCAGGTGGAGTTTCTATGTACACCGGTCTCTCGAGTTCACATTTTATCTGTATGTAATCTTTCGTTATATCACGGGTGAAAACCTAAACGGGTGGTCAGGGCGCTGCTAATGCCAGTAGGATCCTTTGGGAGTACCGGTGTATAGTTGCAGCTTTAGTTTCTATCTTAGTTGAGTCGATGTATTTATAAATTTGAGCAAATAGGAGGCTGTTGCGTCTCAAACCCTTCTCGGTGCGCTTCAACTCGTCAATAAATCTGCTGTCAAAATATTCTGCTACCGGAGGGGAGTGAGAATCTTGTAATCCATTGAAATGTACAATTGTCTATCAAGCCGTGTATTTGAGCCTTCTATACTTCCTCAAATTCCTGTGTTTCCATCGTTGAAAATTCTTCAGTGGTATGTATGTCTATATTTGGCTGTTTATCCGATAAGTCCATGTTGGATTTGATACAGGGCTTGACACACGTTGCGCGAAATAGATGTCATTCACGGAGGATATACACAACTACTGTTCCCTTTTCTATTGAGCTGAAGCGGTGTGGTCCTTCCCAGCTCTCTGGCGTCGTGCAATATATCCATACTTGTGCTCCAGCGGGAGGTTTTCGCAGAAGTTTTCTCAACACCACGATGTCCATGACATGAGTGAGACTAATGTAAAGTTTCCGTTTTGATTGTTCCTTTTGAAACTCTTTCATAGCCTTTTCAATTAATTCAGCCCTTTGGTGTTGAGTGGCCGCTGGAGTGACGTGAGCAAGTCTGTGGATCGCTTCGTACACGAGGTTCATGGACAAAGTCCTCCGTTTCCGATCACCGTGTTCCCGAAAAACTTAGCCATATTAAGACAGTCGCCATCAGACGTGGTCTTATCCAGGTTGTTGCGGATGGTACTAAAGGTGCGACGTAGGGAAGTGATATCTTTCGACTGTTCCAATAGCGTCTGGGGTTTCAATCGGTTCTTCTTTGATACGAATTCCATTCTCCAAAGCATCCTTCCTAAACTCCTTTGATGTGTAGTTTGACCATTGATAATTGCGCAAAACGTCCGGCGGTCCACAACAGACCAATGTCCACATCCGAAGATTAGCCTTCCACATATCATCTGCGGTTTGTCTTCATATAAATCGTACTGCAGTCTACTCAGTCTCTTTGTCGACCATGTGGGCCGCTGGTAGTTCTTTTGATACACATTGTGTCGACTTGCACGCCCTGATTTAACCTTAAATTCTCCGTACCTATTGTTAGTTTAAATCTCCGAGGTGCTGCGATTAGTTTTTCACATGTTCTGCATGCATAAATTATTCTTCTGAGCAATTCGCTCGTGATTCAGTCAGGTGATTTACTACTTTCCGGACGTAGTAGGTTTCGTGTTGCTCGAATCGTTTGGTGTCCGAAAGTGAAATGTATACGCGAGAGTTCGCTAAAGGTGCAATATATATATATATGGTGCCAAACTAGAGCCATCGATGTATTAAGAAAAGTTTTTGGAATCCAATTGTTGTTGTTAGTCGCGGTATGTGATGAATTTTAATTGGATGCTGATGCCAAGTCCATTTTCTAGCATACTTTCATGCAAATGAGTAACTGGATTTTGTTGATTATTATGAGAAAGATCAAATCGATGATGATACTAAGTTTACTAAAGGGTATCTGAATTATTGCCTCGCTTACTGCCCTCTTTATCCTGCCAATCCCACGTACCTGTTTTCCTTGTACTGCTCTTATTTCTCGTTTCATGTTAAACATGGAAGTATTATTCGTATTGTTGAATGAACGTCACGGACCTTCGGTTGGCGTAAGTATCGTTTTTTACTCCTTCAAATGTTTCGGCCGTAGTGTCAGTAGGAATACTTTCTACGTGTTCGTGTAATGTTCCATGTAATGTTTCATTCCCGTTTCCATGACTTGTATTTCTTTTGTCAAGAGCTGAAGTTTTGATAATTGTTTGAGGATGATGATTTGTCTCAACATTAGTGTACGTGGCGTGTTTCTCTTAGTTCACCGAATCGGGCTCAGTTTTCTTACTGGTAACCGTGTCTACATTATATCCGTGTAAGAATTTTGATCCTGATAAACTTTCCTCTATATCAGCTTGGTATGTTAGTGTCAAGCAAGCATAGTCTACATTACTTTCTTCCTCATCCCTCCACATGGATTCATCCGATTCTTCCTTCTCTTCTTCCTCTTCGACTGTCTCTGTGTCACGGTTATAGATGGCATCGAAGTCTTCCAAAGTTAACAACGCTCCATGGTAGCGTTCTTATAGCGTTTTAAAGGCGTCCGAAACTTTTTCATGCTTATGCCTGTCTCGTGATCGGTGCTGTTCTCCGCAAACAAAACATCCTTTTACTCCACGCATCAAACTTTATCATAACTGCCTTTGATCTCTCCCACCACCGCTACTGTTATTATTGTTACCTCTTCCTCTACGTCAGTTATATGCCCATGAATTACGAAAATGTATTACCTCCCTGCGTGCGTTCCAACCAAACTGTTTCCTGAGTGAATAAATCTCCTCGATGGTTCTTCCATCATCGTTATGTTAGTTTAGCATAGTAATACTCGTCGCTCCTGCGGTTTTAGGCTTATCACTCATCCAGTTTGCTACTCTTTGTATGGCACTGGACGCATTGCTTGGCATCCTATCCTTCAAGCTGGCTTGAATTCTTGGTACGTCTGTGTTTCCGGAACTGAATTCCCACATTCAATAGGTGTAGTTCTGGGGTGGGTATGACATCTACTAGGCCATGCAAAATTTGGGGGTCCGTGTAGGTTACATACAGAAAACTACAGTATTTGCATGGTTACGGATGGGAACTGGAGGAATAATCTACACAATTTGACAATAAAATGTATGGGACATTAACTTTGGCATTCAGATGCTGTATATTTTAATGTATAGGGCATAGAAATTCACTTACGGAGTGCGGAGAATAAATGGAAGAAATATTCCGGGCAAATATTCATTGTTTGAAAAATTACACCAATGTATCATTGAAATTTTCTTTCATACATAAGATATTTTTTCTATGTAATCTAGGCTCATAACTACACATTGTGTATGAGACATTGAATGAATACTTCATATAGTTCTGCGAAAAATGTAGCTTGTAATGTAAGTCACATTGACTTTTACATTCATGTGTTGAATGTTCGAGTGTATGTAAACTACATTAATTCATTCATATGCCGTATGCAATCGTCAATGGTGCATCCATTTCTCCTTCATTTCATAAATGGAAAAGTGGATTGTTATCACGTTTTCTGATGTATATATATGTTATATATGGGAAGGATATGATGGAATATGCGAATGATATATAGAATAATAGCAATATACATTGCAATACATGTATACCAATTATGGTAAACACGATATTTCTATTTTTATTATTCTTGATATCATGCCATTACAAATCGAACAATTTGATAAAAAAGAGAAAGGCGCAATAACAAAAAAATGTAATAATAAAAAACGTGATAGATATGGAGCTATGGGAGATTGTATGGAACAGGGAACAGTAAAAAGAAGTAGAAACTATGTAGTAATAGAAGAAGGAAACCACCATAAGCAATGACCAAGAAACGCATCCAATAAGTATATATTGTAATATCATGTTATATGATCTATGTACAACGAAATCGTTCATTCTCATATCCATTCGTTATCTGCGAAGAGATGCGCCATATGGATGTGCAGACTTTGAAAAATGACATTAATAAATATAAAGAATATAACAAAAGTTAGTAAATAGAATATGAAAATATCATAAAATGGAAATTAGAGTATGAAACCATAAACGGAAGAGTAATGCAAACAAACCTTTTTACCTGAATCAGGGTAGTAGAAGATGAGAATTAATCTGTAAACGAAAATCAGAAGAAGAAGTGATAGTAAAGAAAGGTTAACAATTATGAATGGAGTTATACTAAAATGTTTGAATCCATTACTACATAATAAATAATTACCTGTGTTAAAATGTTGACGAATACAATAAGTTAATCGCGAAAGGAACTGACATGTATGAGTCGCTGTTGAATGTACAGAATGAGTGAACTGTCATCGTGTTGAGATCCTCATTGCAAGTTGATCGCTTATACTTG